>JAQSVH010000009.1:8087203-8099690 GCA_029448705.1 Adansonia digitata
GTATAGGCTTGCATTTTTTAATCGAGAGGTGATTGTGGCATTCTAGTGAACTTTCTTGTTGTAAATTTATGTATCTGGTGCCCATTTCTCTTTGACAGATAAAGAAATCAATCTTAGCGAGTGAGGCTGCCAATGCTAAGCACTTTGCGGGTCAAGCTGCTGTAAATGCAAAGGGTAACCTTGGAAAAGTGGCTGCTACTATCTTGGGCTCACCAAATGTTAAAATACGAGAAGTAACATGAGGCTTCTTTTTTGACATTTTTTTGAATGTCAGAAACAAATTCCGTTGAAGGTATGCCAATTATCATGCAGGTCTAGATAGTATAACATATACTCATCAACCAGCATTTAACCGAATATAGGAATGTTGCTTGGCTATTGATTCTTAGCTGCCTTAAAACCGTGGAATGAACTGTTAAATTGTCGAGAATGTTATTTATTGGTAAATACTGTTTTGGCAATTGAAAAAGTTATGCCCCTATATTGTTTGTTATATTATAGGTTTGTTTTAGGTCATTTATGCTGATATGACAGGAGGTATGGGGCCTCTTGCATTTTTCTTTGCGAGTAACGTAATGAGCCAGTCTTATCTTGCTCGCTGAAAAAGGGTTGTATTTGAATCTCAGTCACATTTTATCAAAAAGAGATTTACCCAGCAATGACATGCCGCGTCATGAGTCACGTGACTCATGATCATGGACTGATTGCTATGTGCTGACTGCCTGTGGATTATTCGAACTTTTTCTTGACATCCATGTTCTCTTATTTTATGCAGGATCAATTGGCTGAGAAGAATTATCGCTCGTGAATGAGGGCATGAGGAATTGAACTTTTTTGGTCGATCTGGGACGTGCTTAAATTAATTTTGAAGATTCTATTTGCAGTTATCTAATGCAACCTTCTAACTAAGTTGAGAATTTTCAAAACTTAACAAGTTGGTGCAACCCCGAGATATTGTATTCATCTCCAACATTCATTATCTCAACATCCCAGTCTAATTGCATAGACAAAAATTCATTCTCTATGGCTGCTCTTTGAATTGTGAAACAGGAGGTGAGTCATGTGCAGAAGATATTTACCGAAAATTGCCAAAAACCAAACCTTGCTTCTATGATATCACCAGTTGCGGGAAATGAAAGAATCTCTAGGAATTTAAAATGAAATTCTCTTGAGTGAGACCTTTCAAATTTCCACTTTTTGTGTTTATAGTTCCGTGTTGAATTGGTAGAAGGATAAAAGCAGAAGGAAATTGAACAATAGCAGCAATTATAAAACAAAGCAAAGAATGAAAGCAATGTTACTGGGATTTGAGTGCGAGTGTTGATATATAAATATGTCTTATATTTGTATGTATATATCTTTTTAAAAAAGTTTATATATTTATAAATTCACTGTATTTATGTTTAAATATATATCAATATAAGTATTTAAAAAAAATAAAAGAGCATAACGAGAAAGTATATCATTTAGTCCTCAATTCTTCATAATCTGCCTTTAAAATTGGTTGTCTTGTTGCATAAACCGCCTGCCGTTGATAAATCTATCTTCCCAACAGACTTAAAATGGAAAAGGAAAGGGAAAAAAATGGTATTAGAAAAGAAATATTGAGAGTAGTTCTGATTTGGTGGTTGTAAAAGGAAGCAAGGTTCACCTGTTGGCAGGCTGCTCAATCATGTGCCGAGGGTATGCAGTTACAGGTGAGTGGCGGTTGGCAGCCATGACCATCGCTCCTTCAGATACAGACCAGACCATGTGCCATATAACATTTCTTTTAAAAGCTATACATAAATAAATCTCTTAATGAACTATACAATGCCAAGTTCCCATGTGTTTCAACGTGCGCTCAACCCTTGTGAGATGCATCCACGTTTTCATTTCCAGTAGCAAACCAACCAGATTATGTTTTTCGTTAATTTTTTTTTTCTTTATTTTTCATTTATTTATGTACTCCCATGTGATGTGCTTTCACATCCATTCCAATATGACAGATTTTTTTTTTTTTTCAAATTAGCTAAAAAATATTGCATTATTTTTTTTTTTTTTTGGCTTTGGGAAGAAATATAAGTAATAAAATATGAAATTATCTTTTATATTTATTTTGGATGAGAAAATGCAAAAAACATGGTATTAATAATGTATTATAAATATACCACTTGTAGTCCCTCATAAGAAAAGAAAGAAAAATGTGAGCATGCTAGAATAGTCCATTATAATTAACAATTCTGCCCCCAATATTTGACTGTGAAGCTAAATTTTGGATAATTCTATGAAGTCGTGGCTGATTAGGATATCAATAATCAATCGAACACGTTTTCTAAACTTTTTTATTTAATTTTTCTAATGTCCTTTGCCCAATTCTCAATTAAAGCCATTCCATCTTTAATGCTACGTTTGAATGACAATAATAAATAAAAATAAAAAAAAAATTGAGAAAAGTAAAAGAAATATATATCTTTTGTTTCGATAATTTTATTTTTTTTAGTTTATTTTAAGGAAAAACAAGGGATATTCAACTCTCCTTATTTTTTTCAGAAAAATAATTTTAATCCGAACAAAGAAAAATAATTTATTTTTCATTGTTTTAATTTACTTTTCCTTTTCTTATCTCAATCTAAAAGTAGAGTAAATGTTTATAAAATTACAACTTTTATTAACCAAATATTATTATTCCCTCTATCTCATTTCATTTGTTTATGTTTTAAATTTTTGTTCAAATAAATTCAATTTTTTTATCATTGTTTTTAAGATATTTTATAAAATTAAAATTAAAAAAAAAATCAAGATTTACAAATCTTATTTTAAAATCTTTATAATTTTAATAAAAATAATAGTTAAAGTTAAGTCTTTTCAATCTAAAAAGTCATTACAAAATAAACATCATGAAACGGAAGGAGTAATAATAAACAATCGATGAGTTTTTTATTTAATAATATTGTATTATTGATTAGATCCATATCACAAAATATTTCACGTAGATATGATTTGATCTGAATGAACTATTTAATTTTAGAGTACATCTACTTTCTCTTTTTTTCTATTAACGAATTTGACCCATTGATCATCATCTTTGAAAATGAAAATGTTGGTATTTGACCAAATAACTAATATATATATATATATATATATAATTATCACCTTAGATTTAAACTATGAAGTTATTTTTGTTGATAAAGATAGTTTCTCGTTCATATCATTTTGCGATTATCTAATTCTTGGTTGTACCAAATTAGACTTCTTTTCCTTTTTTCCTCGCCTATGAAATTATTTTATTTTGGCATTTTCTATTTTTATCTTCATGCATTTTCACTATCTATAACGATCGGTGGTCATCATCGATCATAATAGTCTACAAAATGAATTCAATTTGACTACATTCCCAAAGTCTAAAACCTAACTTTTTAGGTTGAATTTTCTTGTTTGGTAGGCCGCCGATTGGAGCTCATCATGGTTCTACCATGCTTTGAGTTGAATTTAAATTGAAACTAATTCAAAAATTATATTGAAAAAAAATTAAAATTTTAGTATATTAATATTAACATTTATAATTAATCAATAATAAAAATTAATTTTTATTATATAAACAGTAATTAATAAAATATAACGGAAGTTATCAAGGTTTAATCCCATTGATTTATATAGTTATTTTTTAAAAATAATATTTAATAAATTTAAAAATTAAATTTTATTTAAATTCTAATGTGTCCATTGGCACGATTTATAACAACATTTTTTTAGCAGAAATTAAAATACATTACTCTAGCTTTAACAAAAAGGAAATAAATCGAATTAAGTTATGATATTTTATTTCATATAATTAAGATTATAAATTATCGTTTGATTCCAAATATCCTCTTCTTATCTCCTAATTTATTAAAAAAAAAGAAAGATTAACTTATGCTATTTATTCAAATTCATTAATTACCCAAAACTTATGCTATTTAAATATTATTACCAAAACTTAAACTGTAATTAATAAGTTAATAACACTATCCGTTAATTACCCAACCTATTAAATATTTTATTATTATTTAAGTTAATTTCTTTTGCCAACAAAAAGGTATAAAATTGTTTAAGTTAATTTATATTTATATCAATTTTGATATATTATTAATTCGTATTATATATGTTTTGAGATTATATTCATGTTATATAGTGTTTTATTACTTTATACTATTATATTTATATAATCGTATTTAATATTATCAAATCTAATTTTTATAACATATTATAATAGATTTGAAGATCGATACACCTGGTAAAATTTTTAAGCTTCAAACTATTTTGCTGAGATTCATATTACTTCACAAGTACAAAATTTTTAAATATAAAAATAAATAATAAATATTTATTTAAATTTAAATTAATTTAAATATTAAATATCTAAATTAAATTATCTAAAAATTTACCTAAAATCAAAACATATATTAAATATTAAATCTCGTATCAAAACCTTATAAATATTCAATTAAAAAAATATTCAAACGTGACACAATCAAATGGGATAATATAAAATAAAAGCTTAATAACCCATCCATTACCGTGTATCTCTTTATTTATTTATTTTTTTAACTTTATGTTTTTAACTTTATGCGTGGTTTGGTAAAACTTAAAATATATATACATATATATATATATAATAAACATTAGCATTAAAAATAGTTATCTCCATTTTAGTGGAAATCACTCTCCAAATTCCCTTTTTTGTTTGATGGGATAGGATACTGGCATCAAAAGAATCCATGATTTGAATGCAAACCACCTGTCAATTTCCCATTCGCTGTTTACCAATCAGAGACGCAGCATGCTCCAGCTCAAACTTTCAAAATAAATGAAGAAATTTGCATATAAAACCAGAGACATCTTCTTCTTCTTCACGGACTCTTAGTTGGCTGAACAGCGGCCTTCTCTTCGTCTACGACAAAACCCCATTTTTTTTTTTCACATCCATGTTCATTAAATTTTAGATTATTCGATATATTTAATTCTGTTCTGGAAATTTAGCTCTTGATATATTTTTGTATTTTTGAGTTGAATATGGATTGTGAAATAAAGAATGATTCTCACGATGGGATTGTCGTTAACGGCGGAAGCGACGGCATTTTGTGGTCTCATGCAAACAGGAACAAGATTATTATCGATACCGATCCTGGGATTGGTCAGTATATCTCCTTTCCGCTGGTTGGCTATGAATTTAGCGTGTTTAGTTGAATAAATTAGAATAATAATGAAATTGGAAATTAACTTTCTGTTTTTTTTGCTTCTATTTTTATCTTTGCAGTTTTAGTTAGAGAAAAAAGCTATAAGACTTGATGAAAAAGTTCAAATTTTAGTTAAGAAAACATTTTAACATCCCTTCCATTTGTTTACCTTGTGAAAACAAGAAATTTAAGTTTTTTTACTTTTTGCTTTGTCTAGATGCATAGTTCTTGAGCTAAGAGGTAAAAGGAATAGGTTAAAGCAGTTTTGTGGGTTGAAAATCTAGCCTTTAGGTTCTGGTGGTGAAAGACTATTCAATTTAGAGGGGTGTAGTGAGATCTGTATAGGAAAGTTTCGGTTTTTTGATAAAATTTTCAAACGAAGAACATTGTTATTAAGCAACGTAAGCAAGTGAAGGTGGCACTTGGAAAACAATGTGGAGGGGCAGTTGGGGACGGAACGCGAGTTTGATTCTATTTGCAGGATAAGTTATGAGGGTGTGGATGAATTTTAGATAATATATTTTTCTCTACCCTTTGTAAGATTGAAATGATTAGTTAAGATCGTGCGTGATATATGAATGTGTTCTTATTTGATCAACAGATGATAGCATGGCGATCTTAATGGCATTCCAAAATCCAGAGTCGGAGATCTTAGGTTTAACGACTGTATTTGGCAATGTTACTACCGAAGATGCTACTCGTAATGCCTTACTTCTGGTGCGTGCTTGTTTGTTGGTTCAAAATTCTTACTTGTGACTTTGATATGTCTTTTTGGAATATGTTCATGATCAGTTCCTCTTTTTGAGGTGCAAAAGGATAGTGTGAAATCGCAGGGTGTCCTGGTGTTCCTGTAGCAGAAGGCAGCCCTGAGCCCCTTAAGGTAAATGTTTAAGTATTCCATACCACATTCTGCATCCATTTGCCCAAATTAGATTGTAATTGCAGGGAAAATACTTCATTTTGCATTCAAGAAAAGGACCTCCTTGCTTTCGGTAACTTGCTTGTGTTTCTAGTGATTTGCAATTTGCTAGCCATTGTCCAAATTACTATCTTTCAACATGTGTATGATGTTTCTAAACTTCTTTTCCTCTTCATTTTCTTTTCTTGCATCTCCTTTTTTGCGTGTGTGCAGTGTGAGGCAATCACCTAGTTATTGCCAGCTGCAATGACATTCGAAGAGATTTATTTGTTTTGATATTCTTCTTTTTTGAGCATTATTATATCCTTTATTTACAGTAGCCTAACCATAGTTTCTCTGGAAAAGGGTGGGAGGCCACGTATTGCTGACTTTATTCATGGCCCAGATGGACTGGGGAATATATTTCTACCTCCTCCGAAAACTAAGAAATCTGACAAGACTGCCTCTGAATTTTTAGTCGAAAAGGTCTCCGAATATCCTGGTGAGGTATCTGTACTTGCACTCGGACCACTGACCAACTTGGCATTGGTAAGTTTTTGCAACTTTCTTATCAATTTCCTCTATTTTTGTTATCGATTATAGAATTCACAACAATGTGCTTAAACATGGTTTTTATGTCCAGGCAATCAAGAGGGACTCTTCCTTTGCTAGCAAGGTGAAAAATATAGTTGTACTTGGTGGCTCATTCTTTGCATTAGGAAATGTGAATCCTGCTGCTGAAGCAAATGTAAGTACAAAAGCCTCCTAAATTTATGTTTCTTACAATAAGGCACAGTATATCGTTCTTCTTTCTGTAAATTTTCCTTTGGGCTAGTACTTTTTTAGTTTGCAAGGAGAAACTTCAAGTTTTTAAAGTTAAGCTCCTATTTCATTGAAAGTATTCCTAATCGAACCTCTTTCTTGATTGGTCATCTCTTTACAATTATCACTTATTATCCTAGTAAACATTTGGAGGGAAACTTTTCAGATCATGATCATGTTCTCTCATTGTTCATTACAAGAGTGAGTTGCAAGCAAAGAACATTAGTTTTCGCTTGAGCAAGTTTTTTTAGTGCATCATCCATTAAGAAACCATTCTGAGTTCATTTGTCTGAACTACAGATTTATGGAGACCCTGAAGCAGCTGACGTTGTATTTACTTCGGGAGCAAATATCGTTGTTGTTGGGATAAACATTACTACCCAAGTCAAAATGACAGGTAGGAACTTCATTGCCATTTCTCTAAGCAGAGAAGCTTCTTCGCATGTTTATTTTGAGGTAGTCTTCTTGACAAAGATCATTATCTTTTTATCTGGTAGATGATGACCTCCTTGAATTGAAGCAATCAAAGGGGAAGTATGCTCAGCTGCTAAGCGACATGTGCAAATTCTACAGAGATTGGCATGTGAAGTCTGATGGTCTACATGGTAATCTTTTGAAAATTTAAATTACTATGAACTAAATTTCATTTTTTTTTCCTCTTCACCTTCTAAATTTTGTTCAAACTCTTATAAGTGAGTCATGTTGAAATTTTTCATGCCAGGGATATTCCTGCACGACCCTGTCAGTTATGTGGCTCTAGTCCGGCCAGATCTCTTCACGTACAAGAAGGGGGTCGTGAGGGTTGAGACGCAGGGCATATGTACTGGGCATACATTGTTGGATCAAGGATTAAAAATGTAATTCCAAGACAAAGCATGCTTTATTATTGAATGCAATTAAGATTTGCTGTTATTTTTGCTAATGTTGATGTCATAATTTGTTGCAGATGGATTGGAAGCAACCCTTGGACAGGCTATTCCCCGGTTTCTGTTGCTTGGACAGTCAATGTGGAAGAAGTCCTTAATTATATTAAAGAACTGTTGATGAAACCATAAAAAAGCTGGAAAAATACCACTTTGACATTATAAAAGATGTCCTGAAGATTGGGTTGCCTTTGATTTCTGTTAAAAGGCCCTTTGTAGTTTATTCTGTTCTTGCTAACCGTATTTCAGATTTAAAAAGTTAATAATTTGTCCTCTCATATTGGTGGATCTCTTCTTTATTGGAAAAACATTCACTTTGATGATCTTTCAACAAGTCAAAAATACCGTAAATGATGCTTGATCATAATTGTTGTTAACTAAACAAAGTATCGGATTTTTAGTATTAATAGTCATGTGAACTGTTGATAGAATTTGATGATCTGATTTCATCATCGATAATTTCAATTATCGAAAGTAGAATTGATCATCATAATTCGGCGGTTTAATGCGTTCCTAAGACCTGCGACTCTTCTTGAGTTTGGAGGTTTGGCACTTGTTGAGAAACTTGAAATTTTTGAAAGTTAAAAAAGTCAAGAATTGATTCAGTCCATTCGTTTGCAAAAATGGGAACGCGTCAAATCTTCAAGGCAAGCAGGGTATTTCAACTGCACGAAACCGACCTTGTCATCTATATTATTAGATACAACTGCTAGGCTCTAGTTTTGGCAAAGGTCAACCTAACCATATTCATGGTTCATGAATCAACTTTACGAACTCAAATGAAATGCCTCTAATTTATCCCAAAAAGCTAGGTCAAAAACAGTGACAAAAAGCCCATTTCATTTTAAAGCAGTTAAACCAACTCTTTTTCGCAGTTTTTCTTCATGAACCCTTATGTAAGGCAGTCAACTACCACAATGAGAGAACCGTCTCAACTCCCGCCGGACACTGCACCCACTCCAACCACCACCTATAGAAAATGAACGCATTTTTTCAAATCTTATTTAAAACCCCAAAATCATCCCCAGAAAACCCTGGAAGAGTTTCTTCAACCCAAAAAAAGAAAGAGATGGGTCGAGTTTCTTCAACATTTGTAATGGCAGAGAAGGTTTCTTGGTACTGTGCTTTGTTCATGGCAGTGATGCTGGTATTGAGCTGCTGTGAAGAACCGACGAGTGAAAAGGAATACGTGGGTGCCGACGAAGTGGTACTGCTGCAGTCGAAAAACAAGCCATGCGATGAAATATACGTGGTTCGAGAAGGTGAGACCTTGCAGACTATTAGTGACAAATGTGGGGATCCCTTCATTGTTGAAGAGAATCCTCATATTCATGACCCAGATGATGTTTTCCCTGGCCTTGTCATCAAGATTACTCCTTTCAAGAACAGGTAGTAGAAATTCATTGTTTAACTATTTCAATCCTGCTTAATTTGCTCAATTGTGATATTTTACATAAAAAAAAAATTATTGACCCTAAATTGGCCAAGGAAAAATGTCATTCTTGAGAGGGCAAGTGATTGTTACAATTTGGTTTTTTGAGAAATTCTTGAGAGTTTGTTTAAAATCAGGAACGTTGTTCCACTTTTATAGTAATAAAGTGGCGAGGTGATAAGAATTGACGTATTATTCATTTGAAAGAAAACAAGTGTTTTTGTAAGATTATTTTAGTATGAGTTTGTTTTTAATATATTTGGAATAGAATTTTTTTTTTAATTTTATATGTGTTTTAAGAGATCCTCACATATTTAATTTTTTAATATGTTTTGTCATAGTGTATGCGGTAGTGTTAAAAGCTCCAGATGATAATAAGAGTATTTTCTTCAAATTATAGAATTTGACATC
The DNA here is from genome assembly GCA_029448705.1 of Adansonia digitata. Classification (NCBI taxonomy): domain Eukaryota; kingdom Viridiplantae; phylum Streptophyta; class Magnoliopsida; order Malvales; family Malvaceae; genus Adansonia; species Adansonia digitata. Next base: position 8,096,888 of record JAQSVH010000009.1, read on the forward strand.
AAAATCTTATTGTGTTTAGGGTTTAGATCGAGTTTAATTATGATTGAATAATTATTGTTAAATTATATTATATGATTGGAAGCGATTCTCTTTTGAAGGCGGGAATAAAATTATTTAAGTGTTTAAGTACTCCATCCGGCCTGATTTGAATTGAATTCAAATATTGATTTTTATAATCGAATCTGAGTTAATCTATGAGTCTATTTAAATAAGAATAATGATATTCTTTATTTTTTACTTTATTTTTAGATTCTTAACTAATGATCCAAAACATGATTCTAGATGAAAAAAGTAAGAAAATGAAAAAAAAAATCAAAACCGAAAGAAAGGGGTTTTAACCCATGGTATGAATAACTTGTACAACAAATTAGCATCTATGAGGGGCATGCTTATCACTAATAGTCCATCGTGCCGGTTTACTACTGGGGAACTAAAAGCGAGACAAGCTCCATACCGCTCCCCACTTTTTATGCCCCCTTGTCACACCTTCGATCCATATTAATGTATAATTAGGTCCTTGACATTTATTTGAAAATTATAGTCCCATCCCAGTACTGAGGACTATCACTTTCAAAAGAAAAAAAAAGCACAAAATTAAGTATTTAAAGTAATCCCAGTATTTAAGTTTAATATCTATATTTATTTTATTTTCAAGTTACGTATTGTTATTTTTTTTAAATAACCCAGAAATAAGAATCATTCAATTATTAAAAAAAAAACAATTATGTAGTTTAGGAAAATGAATGTCTTACAAAAATGAAATAGTTTCTTATTGCGTTGAAAAAAATGCATGATATAGCAAAAGGGCACACTTCAATAGCTTAGAAGAATAATAAATGAAATAACGTAATGACCTGCAGCATCCTCTCTCTCTCTTTTGCGTTCTCTCCCAGCTTTCTACTACCCATAAACCAACTTTGGTGCCTTCATCTTTCCTCTCCATTTGTTGATCCTTCCACGAAATATAAATACGATGAAGCAAACTGTAGAGAGATGAAGAGCATTTTTGCAAAAAGAGGTGAAGAAAATTATTTGCAGGTTGTAGACTTAATGTTTATATGGTTGTAAACCTGTAAATCTTGAAGGACACACTGGGAAAAAAAATTAAGCTCTTCCTCATCTACACTGAATAGCTATTACCAAGGGGGAGTGCCGAATGTGGATTCGGTAAATTTGCGGAATTGAAGCGGAATAGAATTTAGAGCTGAAAAATGAACCAAACGCACAAACTGTTGGCCCCACAAGAATTGACACGGAACGGAATACGATTTCCGTTGATTAAACATGCGATTTTGAATACTATACAAATTATACGATATTAAAAAAAATTAAAATATGATATAATCATATAAATATATTTGAACATAAACGAAGGTCTCGACCTCTCGGCTCCTCAACTTTCTTTATTTTTAAATTTTGTAAGATAAAAATTTTATTTTAACTTCTTAAATTTTTATTTAAATCTGATTATAACATATAATAATATTATTAATAATAATGCCAAATCTTATTATTATTATTATTATTATAAATACGATATAGAATGCCAAATCTAATTGTGCGTTTGGGCTCCTAACATGGCTAAGTCATCATATATTTTGTTCTTGTTTACTAGGTTGGACATGGGCATGCTAGCTAGCCCAACTAATCCAGCCCAGAAATTGCTAAGACGGTCTTTCAGTCTTTATTACTCTCGAAAAGGAAGAAAAAGGCGTCGATGAGCGTAATGGTGTCAAGTGTGTAAAGAAAATCAGTTCCCTGCAACTATAATAACTGATAATACTCGAACCCCCCCCCCCAAAAAAAAAGAAAAAAAAGAAACACCTGCTTTCACTGTTCCGATCTCTTTGATCACAGGTCAAAAGTTTACTTAATTTGATCAATTGTGTTATAACTTAAAATGATACCCACTAATTACCACTTAAATATATTCCCACTTGAGTACTTCTGCAAGTGTTCATATAAGAGTAATTCTACGTTACAATTCATAATTTATACATTATTAATTAAGTGCTGCTTTCTTATTAAGTTAGAGTTTCTATTGAGTCAATTTTTTTTAAAGACCTCGACTTGATTACGTTTTTCAAATGACAAAGCTCTCAAGTTGCATCATCTCACGTTAACTTTCTTTTTTAAATGTTTTAAGACTGAGATGCATTGAGATGTCTATTTATAAAAGAAGTTACAATTTAAAAATAAAAAATATTATAAATATTAAAATTAAAATTTTATATTTATTAAATATCATATTTTAAAAATAAGCGTATAAAGCTATTCATTCCTAATTAATTTTGCTAGTGATAATTCTTTGGAAATTCGGGGCAAAGTTGGCTATTCCTTTTAGTGCTTCAAGGTAAAGTTGTCTATGGAGAAATAAATTCCCAGTATTTTAAACTTCATTGACTTGAGGAAATATGTGGGAAGAGATAAAAAATAAAAAATAATAATACAAAAAACTATATTATTGGCAACGAAAACGTGTTTGAAGTGTTGGTATAAATTTTGGAACCCTTGGGGGGCTATGGACTTAGTGGCCATCGTTGACATTAGTGTTTAATTTGAACTTGTCTTGGTAATCATTACCAGTAATATTTTCAAATTTTCATTCTTATTTCTCTGGTTTTGATTAGGTGCTTAGAATTCTACATTTGCAATAGAACAGGCATTTTTGATTGATTATAACTTCATTAATTATGTAATTCCATTTGGGAGTAAGTTTCGATTGGATTGAAATTTTATTTGTTAAAGAATTATTCAGTGATTAAATTTATTTAAGAGATAAATACATTATTAATAGGTAAAA
>JAQSVH010000009.1:8109185-8120778 GCA_029448705.1 Adansonia digitata
AAAACTTTTACATTGAGTTTAAGCTAACGTGTCTCTGTATAATGTCCATGGAGCCTGTGGGGACTTAAAGCATTTTGCATATTGGACAATGACATTTTTTTGCAATCCTTGATTTAAAAAGGATACGACCAAACTTCTCTGTCAAAATATACAAATGATTTTCTTCAAATATATACATATAAAAGATAAAAAAGAATTAAGAAAAAAATGTTAATACTAAAAAATTATTCACAACTGTCCAAGTCATTAGATAGATACAAAACTAATTGCAACGATCGTCATACGTCGCTAAAACATTTACAAAGAAATGTTGCGTGTAACAACGACGCGTATTAAAAATGTCATAACAAAAACTGTCCGAAAAGATTATATTATTAACAATGTTTCCTTCAAATGTCTCAAAAAGATTATATTACAACTTCATATGGGGGGGGGGTTGCAGAGTATTTATTTTTCTGACGAAATACATATTAAAGTAAATTTAAATGAAATTTAATTTTGATTTATCTCTATGCAATTAAATTTTGCCAAATGGTTTTTACTTCTGATTCTTTTCTGGAACTAAGCTGGTACCATTGGTTCTTGGCAGCTGTAAAGCCTTCCCCTAACTGGCAGAGTGATCAAATCCACAGTAAAAACTATGGGCAGTCATGCCCGTGAAAGCATGTGATCTCTCAAATCTTTATTTTCTCTCGGTCGTCGCTTTTAATGTTCTCCACTCATTGTTGTTAACCAACCAAAGATGATACTGTTGAAAGGTATTGTGATGTATTGACAAAGTGATGGATTATAATTATTTAATTTTAAATTTTTTTATAAAAGAAAATAAATTTTAAAATTAATTATATGAATTAATTTTTAATACCAATTTCAATAACTTTAATTAAAAATAAGAGACAGAGTTGATCAACTATCAACTCCTTTGAGCTTTGACAATTGTTTAGCAGCTTCTGATTTTTGAAAATTAAACATTCAAACAATTGAGTCAGTCCATTTGTTTGCAAAATGGAAAACGTGTCAAAATTTTAAGGCACCGGGGGATTTCAACCGGACGAAACCGACCTCCCCCAGATACTAGATGCATACGTACACCTGCTAGGTCTAGCTTGGCAAGGTCAACCTTAGCATTAACTTAGGGCCTCAATTCAAAACTGATCAAAGTTTAGAGTCAAGTTATGTGCGATCCAAATTAACCCAAAAGCAAACGAAGAAGAAAGCAAGGTCAAAACTCAAACGATAATTTTAACCCTATTTAATAAAAAGCAGTTAAACCAACTTTTGTTTGCAAACTTCTTTATGAATTTCTTTCCCTTATTAAGGCAGTCAACTACCCGCAGTGAGAGAACCGCCTCAACTCCTGCCAGACACTCTGCACCCACTCCGAACGACCTATAGAAAACGAAAACCATTTTCTCCAAATCTTATTTAGAACCCCCCCCCCCACCCCAAAAAAATCCTTCCTGGAATTATCTTATTTCAAGAACCCTAGAAGTGGAAAGAAAGAAAAATGAAGAAGATGGGGCGAGTTTCTTCAACAAGTGCAGTGGCTCAGCAGGTTTCTTGGAACCGTGCTTTGTTCATGGCATTGATGCTGGCATTGAGCTGGTGTGAAGGATCGAGTCAAAGGGAATTATACAAGGGTATTGATAATCAGCTGCTGATGAACAACAACAAGGCATGCGATGAAATATATGTGGTTCGAGAAGGTGAGACTTTGCAGACAATCAGTGAAAAATGTGGGGATCCTTTTATTGTTGAAGAAAATCCTCACATACATGACCCAGATGATGTTTTCCCTGGCCTTGTCATCAAGATTACTCCTTTCAATACCAGGTAGACAATTCATTACTGGAATTAATTCTGCTTTCCTCAATAGTTATCAGTGTGTTTATACGTCGTATATTTCTCCAGGGAAAAATATATTATATTGAGAGGGCAAGTGATTGTTATAATTTAGTTTTTGAGAAATTCTCGAGAGACTGCTTAAAATTAAGAAATTTGTTGTACTTTGATGATAAAAAAAAACAAAAAAAAAGAAGAAGATGGTAGGAATTGCAGTTGCATTCAGTTCAAGGAAACAAAGCAATTTTGCAAGACTAGTTTACTAAAATTTATTATGCTGATGGTATATAGTATTTATCAGCATAGTGTGGCAGTTATTAATTAAAAGCTTCAAATACTAAGTGTATTTTCTTCAAGTTGTAAAAGTCCAATGAGATCCTATGGAGTTTTAATCAGGGGATGGATAATCCTGAAAGGAACAATTATTGTTCAACTATATGGCCGGAAATAAACCATCCAGTCTAGGCCCGGCTAAGTTTGGGTTTAGCTAAAAAGTGTCTATATATATATTTTAAATTACGGTTCAATTCTATCCATATACAAGTTTAATTATTAATCCACAATTAAGGAGTAAATAAAAATATTATAATTTTGGGAAATGCATTTTAATGATAAAATTCCTGGTCTAAAAATGAACTGGAATTTTGTATGTTTGTAAGCAATACTATGGTTTTCCTAAATCTAATGAAAATCCTGTTTCAAAAAATTCTAAAGAGTTTCAAAAATTTAATCTAAGCAAACATCCTAAACAATTATGTATATTAATTTGTATGAAAAATACTATGGTAATTTTAATATGACTGGCAAAAATAAAAGAAAACAATTACGCATTGGTTTCAGTACGTTTAACAACTTCAAGCAACCAAAGCGAGCACCTGAGCATTTGAACATGACACCAACGTAATATTAATATATAAATATATTAAAATTTATATCATATAAATTATTATCATATTAAACTTTATAAAAGTATAAAAAATTTTAAATATAATTTTAATATATGAATGTAATATAAATATACGAATAATCAGACGAACTTGAACCATATGCAAAAAGTAATTACATATTTTGTCTTGTTTGCACCTTTCAGAATATGGTTTTCATCTTCCGCTAGGATGGACATGGGCCAGTAAGGGTGGTTCCAGTTAGCTAGTTCAACTAACCTAGCCCAGAAATTCCAAAGAAGGTCTTTTCTTTCACTGTTTCTTTCTTCTGGGGGGAAAAATGCCCTCAAGGAGCCCAAGGTGTCGACACAACCAGTTCTGCAGCTACAACTGAAGTAATAATCACGCAAAAAGGGGAAAAAAAACCGCTTAAAGTTGATTTCACTATGTTTATCTCTTTCATCAAAGATCAAATTACTTTACTAATTTTATCAATTATGTTTTAACTGATACCATTGGCTACTTATATTTTCCGACTTTAGTACTTCTGCAAGTGTCATACATGATCGGTCTTCTCAGCTCATGAGGAGCAAGTCAGTGATGAGTATCAAAAAATATTCGAGACACTTAAAAGACAATTAGCGTGCATTTTTTCAAGGTCTAATGAACTTGAAATCCTGAATCCAGATGGCTGAACTTGCGATAAAGACTTTCATTAGCAAATCAAACCAGTCAGTTTGAAGTGTTCTTCTGCAATGGGATTTGGTAGACCTTCCAGGACCAGTTGGGGTTAAGATGGTCTATTTTTCGATGGAACCAATGGGGTCTAAGGGTGCTTGCTTTGTTTGATCAGGACACATGAACATTCGTTTGAAGGGTCGCTACAATATTTGGCCCCTTGGGGCATTCCTCGCCATTGTTGAGTTGGTGTATGAATTTGACCCTTAAATTTAAAGTTTAAACCCTTAAAAAGTGATTGTATAGGCCTTCTAAATCAACTTTCCAATTCACTATTGTATTATTATATCTTAATAGTTTAATTTATTAATTTTTTATATGATATTGATAGGAATCATTTATTTATTTTTAATCTTCAAGATTTTTAAGACAGTGTTCAACGTTAATGCTTCAATGCCATCTCAGTTTACTCAACTTTTAACAAATTATTATCATATTATAAATTGAAATAGTCAGTTAATCATCGTGCATCAGCATCCGCATCACACCATGGCCTAAACTAATGCCCAAACTCTCATGTTTCGGTTTTACCTTCTTAGAAATGAAAATATAGATTTTCTGAAAATATATAAAAATTCAAAATTTAATTTAATTGGTCATGTTAACATTCTTATGCTTCGATTTTAATTGGCCATGTTATCTCTATATTTAAAATTCAATTTAATTGGCAATATAAACATTTATATTGAGTCAAATGATATTAATTTAATTAAAAAATAATAAAAAATTAAATAAAATAAACTAATAATATAATTCAAAGAGTATTTATGTTCTTTAATTTTATAAAATACATGTTTTCTAAGAAATTATCTCAACTTTTAAAACATATTTTACTATTATAACTTCTTTATCTCTTCTAAAATAATATTTTTTTTAAAAAAGATACTTGGTCCTTTAATTATTTTTTATTTTTCTTCACGTGGCTGCGTCAAAATGTAGTAATATATTTATTTACGGTCACTTTCTTGAATGAGGTACGAATCCATTTCCATTCCTCATTGTAGTCAAAAAGTGTACTTTAGTTATTTTGTTATTGAATTAAGTATTTTATTTTTGTGTATCTAAAATTAAAATAAATAAGAAAAATTATTAATGGTGTTGAACGAAATTCATTTAAATGGTAATATGATTTTACAAAAAATAATGTTTAAATTTGGGTTTTTGGGTGGGTTTTCGAGTTTCGGATAAAAATCGGATTGTTATAATATTTTGCAATTTATAATTTATAAAGCTACGTTACTATTTAAACGGATTTTATTTTAACATTGGTAACATTTTTACTTATTTTCTTCAATTTCAAATATATAAAGATGATAATGCTTAGTTTAATAGTAGATGGATTAAATTATACTTCTCATTATAATTATAGTATATGGACAAAAAGACTTTTAACCTTAAATGAAAGTATTTTTGGAGGGAAATATAAGCTCAAACTTTTGATTAATCCATATTTCCCATTATATAAACTATTGAGATTCTCAGTTATCCTTAAATGCTTAATTTAATAGTAGATAAATTAAAATATATTTCTTATTATAGTATAAGGATAGAAAGACTTTTACTTTTAAATAAAACTCTTTTTAAAGAGAAATGTAAACCCAAACTCTTAATTAACCCATATGTTCCACTATATAAAGTGTTAGAGATTCACAATTATGCTTAATTTAACAATAAATGAATTAAAATACAATTTTTACTCTAAGATAAGGATAGAAGGACTTTTACCCCCCGAGTAAAACCTTTTTTAGAGAGAAATATAAACTCAAAGAAATATAAACTCAAATTCTTGATTAACCCATTTGCCTCACTAGATAAATTGATGAGATTTTCAATTATCTTCAAATGCTAAATTTAATAATAGATAAATTAAAACATACTTTTCACTACAGTACGAGAACATGAGGACTTTTACCCTTAAATAAAACTTTTAGAGAGAAATGTAAACTCAAACTCTTGATTAACCCATGTATCCCATTATATAAAAGGTTGAGATTCTCGGTTATCCTTGGAACATCCTTTCTAGCTTAAGCCAATTAGCAATCATCACCATTGCCTTTCGTCTCTTTTTCAAAATTTTCTTGCCATGGAAACTCAAAACTTGCTTTTCTCATTGCTCTGTTTCTTCTTGCTTTCTTTTCTCTCAGGTAATCGAAAACAAACTCTCATTTCCTTTTGCAATTCGTTGTATGGCTATGACCTGAAAAAGTTTTTGTTTTAATCTTTTTTTTCCCTTTTCCTTTCATGTTAAATGATGAAATTGTAGGTCATCAACAAGTTGTTGAAGGTTCAAGGTTGTCTTCACCCTTTGCTTGCAGACCCAAGAAGCTGTTTGTGTTCGGAGATTCCTATGTTGATACAGGCAACAACAGGAAAGATAATGCAAGATCCTGGAAATTTCCTTATGGAATCACGTTTCCTGGGAAACCTTCTGGACGTTTCTCCGACGGTCTTGTCTCCACTGATTATATTGGTAATAATCTCTCTCTTTTTTCTCATCAGTGATGATAAGTAAATTTTCTTTTTCCAGCTTTAGATGCTTTAACTTTAGCTTTAGCTTTAGCTCTTACTTTTTGGTATAAATAATGGGCTTGCTTTACTCCTTTCCAATGCTTCTTTGCTTTAATGTATCCTTCTTTGAATTCCTTTTCTTCACTTTGTTGAAGCTAATCTGTTTTCATCTGGTGTTTAGTACCGACATAGTATGAAAACCTCAAATTCCATGCAAAGTTACAAACAACTGATATGACAACAAATTTGCTGTTGGCAGCATTTCTTTCTTCGTTGTTCCAATAATTTTTTTTAAATATTCGTATTTAATATCTGTTTTTAATTTATATTTAAAAATATTTATATTAAAAACTTTTTAAATATAAAAAATTTTTTTTAAAAATTAAACATATTCAAATCAAATACATATTAATATTTAATATTTACGTCGGACTATCTTAAATTTCTTTACTAAAAATACAGTTTATCAAATCTAAAGAAACTTTAATCTTTTTTCTGTATGTGTTGTTTCCAATCGCTATAAACTTTACTATTAATCCAACCAATCAGTGTATGAATGCCTTTCAGAGACACCATAAACAACTGAGCCCTATCTTTGGGAAATTACCAATAATAAACTTTCTCAATCATTTAACCATGATTTTTTTATCACCAAAAGATTGATTTCCTTGTTTTTCGACGAGCAGCTTGGTATTTGAGACTGAAGACACCAATACCATACAGATGGATGAAACAACTGGCTGGTCGCCTTAAGTATGGTGTGAACTTTGCTTACGGAGGGACAGGTGTTTATGACACGACGGTTGCAGAGCCAAATATGACCACCCAGATTGATTTCTTGCAACAGCTTCTCCATGACTCGGTCTACATGAGAAGGGGGTTGAAAACTTCTGTGGCACTTGTCAGCGTTGCAGGCAATGACTACTCCACTTACATTGCAAGGAACGGCTCTGCTGCGGTAATAAAGACATCTGCCATATTTCTAATCACTTTATTTTTATATATTTATGTATATACTAGTGATTTATTTATAGATGCTGACGGGCACATTCAATGTGGTTGACCAATTACAATGAAATCATTGATGGTCCTTTCAAATATTCTATGCATTGTAATGAATCGTGCTATATTTCATTATATGATTGAACTTGTTGAACTCATTTGAAAATAGATTTTCTCCAGCACTTAATAATGACCCAAATAATAATATAATAGTTAATAGTAATAGAAAAAACGAATCCTAGATATATATATATATATTATTATTATTCTCTTTTGAAAGGAGCCAATCAATAGTTGGCCGCCATGTACAGATCTTAGGAGGTAACCCATTGATCAAATTGTTGTCTGTTACGTTGCTCAAACTTGGAATAAATTAAATATATATCAAATAAATATTTTATTTAATTTTTAAAATATTTTAATATATTTAAAAGATAATATATTTATATTTATATTTTAATATGTATTAAATATAAATATTGAATCATAATATTTAAAAAAAATAAGAAATTCACCGACGTAATAGTCGCATTAATTGTCCTCCCAAATGCATTTCTTAATAACAGCATTATTGTTCCTGAATCCTGACAGGGTTTTCCAGCCTTCATTGGAAGCGTTGTGAGTCAACTTACGGTGAACTTGAAACGCATCCATAAATTGGGAGTGAGAAAAATAGCCGTCGGTGCACTGCCACCATTGGGTTGCCTCCCTGAAAGCACTGCCCGATACTCCTTTCAACGGTGCAACGAAACTGAAAACAACCTCGTTAATCTCCACAACCAGCTGTTGGTTCAAGCTGTGAACAACTTGAACAAGCAAACCCATAGCAACTCTTTTTTTATTCTTGATATTTACAGTGCCTTTTGGACCGTTTTCAATCAGAAACAAGCTCATCAAGGTAATCATTTATAAGTTCTTCACTCTTATTCCTTTTGTTTTACTTACACAATCAAAATAATATTTTGCGTTAATTTTAACGCATGTTGCTACGATTTTGTTTTTTAAGTACCCTTGTTTCATTGCATATTTAGATAGGGGGTACAACGAAATGATTCTCTAAAAACTTTCAAATATATGAAAAATTTTTGAAAAAATTCAATATACTTATATCGACACATATGTGAGGCCGAGTACCTTAGATCTTGACAACTATTTGCTACATGTAATCCTTTTCGCAGTGAGTACGACATTCGAGAATCCATTTCAGCCATGCTGTTTTGGAGTGAGTGCTGAATTTTCATGTGGAAGTGTAGATGAACATGGGGAAAAGAAGTACACACTTTGCTCAAACCCTAAATCAAAATTCTTTTGGGATACAGTTCACCCTACACAGAAAGGATGGAAAGCAGTATATTCAACTCCTGCATTCCAAAACAGCCTCAAGCAATTCTGGTAGCAAATTTACCCAAATCAAAAAGGCTTGACTTGGGAATTTGCAAATGTTTACATTTTGTTCTTGGATATCTGTCAAATCTTTTTTTTAATCTCTTTTGTTCATTCAGTTGTAGGAAAGTTCTTGCCCACTGCTGGCCTTTTTGGTGGGCTCTTTTAATGGAACTTGAGTGGATCTCATTGGCTGTTGATCATGATTAAAATTTATATAAGAGGGATTCAACTTGACATGATTAGTTTTTGTAGTTTGATTGGCCGCCACATTCAATTGAAAAGATGGACAGGGTTTGGCAGTTTGAAGAACTTGGCCAGAAGTCCAAACCCATTAACTCTAAATCATGATCTTATAAGTTGGTCCGGCCTATAGGCCAAAACTTTTTAATTTCCTTTATCTTGAATATATTTAATAAATCTGATAAAAAAAACAAATTAATTTATGTGTTATTTATTTTTACATGCTAATATAAAAAATATGAGACATTACACGCATACATGGATTACTGAAGTCTACTTCTTTCTACATCAAGCACAGATGGGCTGGGCCGGTCAATCTATTATTGAAATTTTTCAAGAGAAAGTTTTGGGTTAGGCAGCAGTTTCCATGTTCATGGACCATGGTCCATTCTAAGACACAAATTAACTTGAACTCAGCCAATTAAGGGCTTTAGGTGATGAATCTTAGGATCAAAGGCCCAATTATTTCTCTGATGATATGCAAATATATATATATATATATATATATACACACACACACACACATACACACACACACACGCACACACATACATACATTATATGCGTGTGTGTGTGTATATACACACCCTTTAACGTTTTTCTTTTGGATTAATTATTTTTCATCTAAAATTTTACAAACTTTAAATCACATGGAAAACTCTACCTGTCAAATAATAAATGATAGTAACAATAAAATCCTTATATCTGTCAAAAATAATGTGAAGCATATGGTTTATATTTCCTTCTTAACACCGGCTATTATAAGAGAGTTGCCCCATTTTCTCGTTGGAAGGCAAATTGGCAAAGCAGCAACCACAAAAAAAATATATATATATAAAAATTCCTATGCTGTTAGTGGTTTATGTCTGGCAATTCATATACTTGTGTCATTGTTGTATTTAAAATATTTTATAATTATATAAATTTTAATACATTAATAATTTATTTTTTATAAATTATATATATTCGTATTATATCATATTTTAATTATTTTATCCTTATCATATTCATATAATCATATTTAATATTATTGCGTACCCAATGAGCCGAGCGTGACGTATATTTATAAGAGATTAGAGATGGTCCAGATGTCTGGGTTCTGCAACTTTATTTCAGGAGACAATCACAAAGTTATAAACCCAGCAGACACAAAAGAAGAGATGATATATAATTATACATGCATATACATCTGCATCTACGGTTGGTATGTAAATGATGTATTTGTATTTATAAATTATCTGAATTAAATATCGAGCTAGCTGGATTCAACTATTATTTAACGTTTAACTCAAGTAATTCACGAGTCTAATCGAGTTATTTTAATTAATATTGAAAAAAAAATTAATTTGAACTCATGTTTGACTACAACTAATAGAATTTGAAGTGTCTATGAGAATTGATTTTATATTTTAGTATTTAAGCAAGTATAGTAAAACGACATTCAAATAGTTTAATTTTTATTTTAAATTTAATTTAAATTTTAAAAATAATATTTGATCAAATTTTAAATTATAAATTTTAAATTAAACTCGATCTTTTATTTGACTTGATTGCAACCTTAATCTTTGCAACAAATGTGCGAAATAATGCAAACATTGATCGCTTTGTTTTCAACTGCAAATCTGTAAATGATATCTTTTGTGAATTTGGGATTCGTTTGATTTGGCTCTACGATTAAAATTTTAAGCAATTAGTGATGAATAAAGCAGAAAATTTAAGTACAGATCTTTTGGTTTGACATGTGTCAGAAGGTTCAGTACAGTTTCGTCCGATGCGCAGACTTAAACATTATATCTAGTAATTTAAATTAATTTGATTTAATTTAAATTATTATTTATTTAATAAATTATTATTTAAATTAATATAAAAATTTATAATATTTTTTAATTATAAAATGTATTTATAAATTAAACTAAACTTAAATAAAAAATTTAAATTATGATCCAATTTGATCATCCTTAAATAAGTCTAACCGAGCGGTTTTGGATATATAATTTAGCCTGGGACAAAACATCGTGGGGATATATTGGCAGGCAGCGATTTAGGACAGGCCTGCCACCCAATTTCCTTTTCTTTTTCTTTTTTTTTCTGTCTTTCCTTCCTCTAATGGGAAGGAAATGCCAAATACATTATTCACGTTGAGAATGTGTTCTTTCAAATTAAGAAACAAAAATTCAGAATAAAAATAATATTTTTTTATATCATCATCAATAGGAACAGCAGTGCAAATCAAAAAGTAGATATCAGAGATTTGCCATATACGATATCCTTCATCCATGTGATTCTGCCAGTACCCATGCAAAATGCATGCATTTATATATCGAAATTATTGAAGACAAACAATAGTGTCACTGTTGTTCTTTTTATAGTACGTACCTCACCTTCCTTTAATTTGAGACATTGGCTTAACTCTATTTTTTTTTTTATTTTGATCCAAGCCAAAAAAAAAAAAAAACCACTTTCTTCTATCATTATCCTTGAGATAAATCTAACTGATGTTTGTAATTGTCCCCCGTAAAAACATAGTCACACATAATTGAATCTTAGTTATCATTAATATGTCTTACTACTCACGTTACACCAATTTGAATAAAACAAAAACGACATCAGACCTAACAATAAGGTTAGCAAATTTTGGGGGAACAAGTCAAGCACAAGAATCCAAACAAAAGATCATCTGTTTTGAGATAGGAGCATATTATTATTATTGTTAAAGAAAATCGTAGCATGAAACTAAGAAAAATGATTTCATAAGTTAAAATTTGAATTTAACCGTAAAATGTTAACTCTTAAAATCGATCGTATGAATTAACTGATTTAAATATATTGGATTCAACAAGAGCATAACTCTTCTATTTGACATGAATATTTTTCTACTTGGGTTGATGAAAATTTGACTAATTATGTCCAACATGCATATATATATATATATATAATTGGCTTGAATTTTGAAATAAGATTTATGGTTTACATCTATGTTAATTTAGATAAGC
>JAQSVH010000009.1:8161377-8174638 GCA_029448705.1 Adansonia digitata
AAAAAATTATAATTTTAATTAAAATCACTTAATTTTTTGTGCTTTAATTATGATTATTTACTTTCTGTAATTTTATTCTATTTAAAATGTATTTAAAGCCATTAAAAATTTTTGTGAAATATTCATTTTACCTTTGAAAACTCTAATCATGCTTATTTAAAATGGTAAATGTAAAATGAATATTTCATGTAAATTCTTAACGATGTTAAGTACATTTCAAAATAAATTAAATCACAAAAAAAAGTAAACAACAATTTTTAAAGGACAAAAAAGTTGGGTAATTTTTGTTAAAATCAAAGGGTTTTTTTTTTTAAGTTTACCCTTAAATTATTTATTCGAAAATTATTGTTTTATATTATATATAATAATAAAGATTTATATATGCAATAAATTAAATTATACTCATAAAATGATATCATTTATTTAACTAACATATTGTCGGTATACTAAATATAAACTCAAATGATAAAAGTTTATAGTAAAATCAAATGAGTAAAGTTGGAAAACATGCTACTACAAAACTCATTAATGGAGGCTATTAAATTCCTTTGAATTTAACTCTTTATTGCTTTGTCTTTCTTGTTGATTTGGTAATAGAAATTGAAAAGAGAATTTTTCTTGGTCATGGGTAAAATAATAAAAAATTTTCATTTTTCATGGCTGCTTAATTTCCATAAATATTTTAATTCAGGTGCACTTTGTTGAAATTTGACCAACCACTCTATATAAATGCGTTGAGATACATTTCTAGGCTATCCTCCAAAATCCAAATAACCTTTTCCAAATTTCAACCTATTAGCATATTCATTAATTTGCTTGAATGGAAGCCCAAAGCTTACTATTTTCTTTGCTCTTTTTCTTTATCGTTTCTCTTTTCTCAGGTAACAGGAAAATCAGAAACCCAGTATTTTCTTGATTTCTGCTTCGTTTGTATGGCTACGGGGCTTTTCGCTGGAAGAGTTTTTTAATCTTTTTTCCTTTTTTTTGAATTGAAGGTCAGCAACAAGTTGTTGAAGGTTCTTCAAGGGTGATTTCTTCTTTTGATTTCAGAGCCAAGAAGTTGTTTGTGTTTGGAGACTCGTATGCTGATACCGGGAACAACGGGAAAGATTTAGCAAGCTCCTGGAAATTTCCTTATGGAATTACATTTCCTGGTAAACCTGCTGGCCGTTTCTCCGATGGTCGTGTCTCCACTGACTTCATAGGTAATACTTCAGTTCTTTCAATCTTATCTTATATTTATATTCTATATATATTCAAATATAAATTTAAAATTTTTTAAATATATAAAAAAATTTTAAAAATAATTAAAATATTTATATTTAATATATATATTTATATTCGATATTCGTATAAAAATTTAAAATATTATATTTTTTTCTCTTTTTCTCCACCGAATTCTTATAAATAATGATGGTGTTTTTCTCTTTTCTAGCTTTAGCTTTAGCGTTGCTTTATTTAGATTCGTTTAATCTTATTTATATGCATCAAAATTATATGTTAATCATTTTCTAACCAATATTGATTAAAATGACATTCACAAAACCATTTTTTTTATAATATTATCTGAGTGGGCACTACTCTCTATCAATTGTGTACTGTCAGGACTCAGATCATTATCTTTCTTTTTTTCGAGTGATTTGACATCTTTGTATACTTTTTGGTTCTTTCAAACATTAGTGATTTCCTTTTCAGTCCTTCTATGCTTTTATTTAAATCCTTCTTTGCAATCCTTTTTACTTCACTTTCTTATATTCCACTTTGATTTAAGCTGATCACTTTGACAAAAGGAGGAAAAAAAAAAAAAGAAGGGGGATAAACTCTAATGATTTCTACCTTTAATATTGTTTGTTTTGAATTCTAATGCAAAGTTACAAACAACTCATGACAACAAATGAGCTGTGGCAGCCTTTTTTTTTCCTTTCAACAAATAAAGTGCTATTCACCATTTTCTTAAACTCCATCTTTTCTATATAATATTTACCTTTTAATCCCAAAAACTTAAGCATTATTGCTTTTCAATTGCTGGAATTTATGTTGGATTGGATTAAGTTTAAATTAATTTAGATATATATATTTTATTATTATATTAATATTTATAATTAAAATTAAATAAAAATATTTATTATTTATACGATAAATCAAATCAAATCGATCTAAATTATCAAAATTCTTTTAACCCTGAATAGGCTTATTTTCAATTCAACCGTGACTATTTTATTACTAAAAGAAATAATTTCTCTATAAGTCCATGCACTTTAGTGACACCAACATGAACAACTAACTACTGCCTTTGGAATTTACTAATAGTAACCATTCTCAATCCTTTAAATCATAAAGTTTTTGTTTTTATCAAAATTTCCTTGGTTTTGAACAAGCAGCCGGCTACTTGGGAATCAAGACACCGATACCATACAGATGGAGGAAACAACTGGCTGATCGTCTAAAGTATGGGTTGAACTTTGCTTATGGAGGAACAGGTGTTTTTGACACCCTGGTTCCGGAGCCAAACATGACAACCCAGATCGATTTTTTCCAACTGCTTCTCAATCGCTCTGTTTATACGAGAAGAGAGTTGAGAAATTCTGTGGCACTTGTTAGCGTTGCAGGCAATGACTACTCAAATTACCTTGCCACGAATGGCTCTAATGCGGTAATAAAAAGAAAAAAAAAAAACACATCTGCTTTATTTCTAATCACTTTTTTCTTAATATGTATGCATAAATCCACTGTTGATTACATTAAAAAAAAGTAGTCAGTGTTTTATTCATAATCTTACTGTAGCGATGATATGCTTGAACTTCTTGAAGGCACTTGAAAAGACAGTTTAACTACCACTAATCAAGGGCCCAATAGTTGGCTGCCATGTATAGATATTAAAAAGTAATTATTGATCAAATTATTTGTCTCATTGAACCTAAGGATTGGGTTTTTTTTTTTTTTGAAAAATGCTTATAAATTTAAATGATTTTTATTAAAATTATTATTTAATAATAATTTATTTAAATTTAATTATTAAAATATTAAATAAATATTTATATAAAAATAATATTTTAATAAAATTATAAAATTTTAAATTTAAATTCAATTTGATTCGAGCTTGTAGTAGCATTGTTGGGCTGTAACATAATTTTCTGGCGTGCGTTTTAAAGAGAGATGGAGCCATCCAACTGAGAAAAACTGACCCTAAGATTTAGTAGGCGTTTAAAATGAGAAAATTTTAGGAAAGATAATATTATTATATTATTTTGATGCTTGATTCTGTTTAGTTTATTATCTTGACAGGGTTTTCCAGCCTTCATTTCAAGCGTTGTGAGCCAACTTACCGTGAATTTGGAACGCATCCATAACTTGGGGGTGAGAAAAATAGCCGTGAGTGCACTGCAACCATTGGGGTGTCTCCCTCAAAATACCGCCCGGTTCTCCTTTCAACAGTGCGACGAAGCTCAAAACTCACTCGTTAATCTCCACAACCAGCTGTTGCTTCAAGCTGTCACCACTTTGAACAAACAAACCAACAGCACCTCTTTCTTTATTATTGATCTTTACAATGCGTTTTG
Organism: Adansonia digitata; assembly: GCA_029448705.1. Taxonomy (NCBI): domain Eukaryota; kingdom Viridiplantae; phylum Streptophyta; class Magnoliopsida; order Malvales; family Malvaceae; genus Adansonia; species Adansonia digitata. Next base: position 8,164,938 of record JAQSVH010000009.1, read on the forward strand.
GACCGTTTTCAATCAGAAACAAGCTCATCAAGGTTACAACATAAACGCTTTTCACTATTTTTACTTATAACTCATTTAGCATTATCATTGACATAATTTTTTTAATCAACAACTGCGGTTCACAGCAAACTCAATACCAATAGGTAAAAATTTTTTACTTTTACATTTAAAATCATGATTTAATAACTCAAATAAAATTAAAAAAAAACCCAGAAAATGAAAGTTCACTTTATTATACTCGCATCTTTAAACTTTATTATTTTAAAGATATATATATTTTTTACATTTCATACTCAACTTGCTTAATTTGCTAACATTTTCAACATGTAATTTCTTTTCCCAGCAAGTCCAAAATTCGAGAACCCATTTCAGCCATGTTGTGTAGGGGTGAGTGCTGGATTTTCTTGTGGAAGTGTAGATGAAAATGGGGCAAAGAAGTACACACTTTGCTCAAATCCTAAATCAAAATTCTTTTGGGATACAGTTCACCCTACACAAGAAGGATGGCGAGCTATATACTCAACACCAGCGTTTCAAAACAGCCTCAAGCAACTCTGATAGAAATTTAAATTATCATCAAAAAGTGACCTTGTAACTTCCTAGACTTTTTATATTTTTATTCTTGGCATCTTTCAAATCCTTAGTAATCTCTTTATTCCTTCGTTTAGTACTTCTCTTTTAGATGTAATCTTGGCTTGAGATTTGATAAAAGTTATATGAGAAGAATAATAATGAAAGTTCTTCCCCCACTACTACTCTTATTGGTTAGTTGTTAAAATGTTTGAAGATATTTTTATCACATTGAAAAACTTAATTGCTAATACTTTGTAAGAAAACTGAAAATATAGTAAAAAACAGTAAACATGTGCCCGTATCCTAAGCCAAAAAGGGAAAAAAAAGCAGGGATAAAAAAGCCTCTAACCTTTTCTGCTGATAAGCTCATCGGACCCGACATTGTCGGTTTTGGAGGTTTTTTAACTTTGTAAGTTCTTTCCTCCTCTTTCTTGCCTCAGCAGCTGCCACTGCATCCGGTGCTTTGTTACTCGCGTAATTAGTTGATTCTTGATTCTCCTCTGGCAAAGAACCTACACTGTGACATGCTCTTATGGCAGCCGCTTCAGTATCAACACCATGATCTGGTGTATTGCCCGGTTCAACAACAAATGTAGACCCAGCAGAACAAAGAGGTGTGGGCACGAAGATCTCTTCTTTAATTAGGAATCTTATAGACTGACCACCTCCATCTGGAGGAAGCCTAACTGTCCTAGGACCCGCTTCAATTGAGTCGTGGGCCTCTTTTTCAACTTCTATCGGTGGAGAGGAATTATATTTCTTCTCCTGCACAACAGGTTTCGATGAACACCCACCACTGAATTGATTATTCACGGAACTTTCATCTGTGACATCTTTTGGGCCACCAGAAGGCTGAGGATGCAGTCCATTTCGATGATAAGGAAGAGAAAGGAACCAAGGGCAAGGCGCTACAAAGAAGGGAGTCTTGGAGGCATTAATGTTTATAGGATTTTCTTGATCATGTGATGAATCAAGCGTACCATTAGTTGGTGTGGAAATGCTCGATGGAACAAAAATGCCTTGGTGCCTACATTGTGATTGAACGGGATATGAAGAATGAAGAATTGAAGGCCAACAGAAAAGGGGAAAAGGATGCTGGTTATAAAAGAAAAATGGATAGTTCCTAGATGGACCAGATATCTGATAGGCTAACTTAACTTCTCCGAGAGCTTTTGCTTCCTCAGTATTTACTGCCTTGACCATCTGCAGAAAAAATATAGCACGCCAAGGAGGTATAGCATTTTCAGGATTAAAATGTTGTCAAATGGGTAAAGTACTTTGAAAGTTAAAAGGTTCATCAATGCTAATTTATGTTACCTCTGTCTTCAGGTGCTTGTTGATACTTTCTAGGGACTGATATTCTTTCAGGGCCAACTCCTTTGCCTTCTCAGTAGGAAGGTAATCAATAAGTGAATAAGCTACCATGGGATATTTACATAAATTCAATAACCACCAAGAAATTCAAAAGGGTATACACCTAAAATCTTCTTTTATATTCATTTTAAAACTATGAGCAGAAAAGAGGAACTCTTTAATTTAGAAAGGTCAAATAAATAACAACAATAATAAGGCCCTATTGGATACTCGAGATAATTATATGGAAGAAGTCCCACTTACCCTCTTCAAATTTTCATTCTCCCGAGATAAATCGGCAGCTTTTAGGGTCAAACTTTCAAAGAGAGCCTGAATGAAACTTAGCCATAAATCAACTTGGAAAGCAATAAAACCAAAGCAGACCATGAATGAAAAAATTTGCTGAAATTTAGATGTTACAATCTTGCGGCTTGCTCAGAAGTAATACATACTACGTTCCAACTAGCACATCTCGAACCAAGCAATAAGACAAACAATTATTACCATTCCCTTATAGACAAACCAATATTAGCAAAAGTTAAAGGATGAGCAAAATTCCAAGACTTAACAGAAGGAAAAAAAAATATTTCCTTGAATCCTATAGCCAAAATTAATCTATATATGTACAAGAACAAGATGATATGGAGCTACCTAGCAGTACAAATGTGACCAAAAGCCGAGGTTTACAATTAGATGAAAAAACAAGGGAAATAGGAAATGGATAAGGCTTTCCTCAAAATATATTCCAGAGACATTCTGGTTGGACGTAAATATTTGCAAGTCTAACCAAGAGAAAAGATACAAGTAGCTTAATAAGGGGAGACCGACAAAACATGTAAAAATAAAATCCCAAAGCAAAAAATAACAACCGAACATGCAATAAATCAATTACCTGCCTTCGGCGAATTGTCTGCCTGGCTGACTCCCTGTTTGCTAATATTCTACGTAATCTCCGCTCTTCCTTTTCAGCCTGATAGAAAAGGCTTCAGTTGAAAACTAACGACCAATCATAAACCAAAAAAGTCGAATAAAAAGTCGTTCTACCTCGGTTAAATTCTGTCTTGATCTGCCTCCACCACCTGACACGTATTTTGTGGCAAATGCAGGACTTGATTTGACCAATTCAGCATTCTCCTCAGCCTTTACTGATTTTATAAGTGCACCGTTACCTGTTTTTTGATCCTGCTGGCTATCACCCCAAATATCTTTCTCAGGCGTTCCCACTATGCTGAATGATATCTACAGATAAAGTTAACAACCAGTATAAGTAAATTAATAAAATCTGAAAGAAAACAAATAAATCAATATATAATATATTTATATCGAGCAAACACAACTGACCTGTCTTTCATGAATCTTCTGCCAATCTGAATCCTCATTTATTAACACCCTATGCAATCTAAATTCTTCTTTTTCGACCTGATCAAAAGACCATTCAGTCAAAAATAGGTGCATTTATAAACCAAAACAGTACATCAAAGAAGTTATGCACCTCAGTTACATTCTGTGTTGACCTCACCAACCCATCGGATGTGTGTCTTGCAGCGCAAGGATGACTCATGTTAAGTGACGCAGCATTATGCTTAGCTTCTAATGATTCATTAACTACAGTTGCGCTTGTCACTTGAATTTGTTGCCGGACTAGTGTAGCTCGATCCTGCTATAAACAAAAATAATTTTCAAGTCCTGCACAAAATAATGCGACTTGGTGACAGATCACGACGAAGTCCAGTTACTGCAGAACACAACTAGCCTAGCTAACCGGTTTGAGCTCCCATCTATTATTTTTTTTGTCCATTTCTTTCCAATACATTTATCAACACCATTCGTATATATAAGACCCACATATGAATTATCAAAATCAAATCAAAGTCAAATTTATGGATAATGATTAAAGTTGTAATGAAATAATAGATAAAAAAATAAAGGAGGAGATCTCAACCCCTAGGTAACCACATCACTAAACAAGTTCCAATTAAAACCACCTAGTTTAGCTAACCACATTTTCCATATCACTAACCATTATTGTTGATGTTCTAAAAGTTTCGAAAATTAGAAAACTTTCCACAGCCATCAGTTTCTCCCTAGTTTAGCTACGTTCTTTTTTTTTTTATTTTTGATCTTTATCTATGTTTTTAATTCCTTGAAATCCCAGAAATACAAAATAATAATAATAATAATAATAATAATAATAATAAATAAATAAATCAAATCTGAAAAAGAAAAAAAAAAAGGCATTCTTCAACAATAAGAAATTGGTTACTATTATCTTCAAATTGTTGCATCACATACATTTTAGCATCGATGCGATTAAAAATTTAACACGTCATAAGGAAATCAAGAAGTTATTTGAGTGGTTATACTTCATCAAAGGAAGAACCAGTAAAACAATTTCTTCTTTCAACTATAATTCAAAATAAGGCATTTCCAGCATTCGTAAAACTGAATCAATTTTTCTAAATTAAAGTAAATTATTGTGAAAAAAATCGAAATATTAAAATTATTTTTTAGCACGGAAATACTTTTTTTTTTTTTTTACACATACAATTTCTACATTTTCAATAAGTGAATTAATTTCAAAAAGTAGTTTGAAATACTAATTTTGGGCAGACGAAGTCAAAAGCCACTGAGCCGAGAAGGATCAGAATTTGTTTCTTCCAAATGGAAACTAAACGAATAAATAAATAGATAAATATAGGCAAAATTAGAGTGATTCTCCAGTTCGAAATTCACCTCAGCGAGATCCGAACTCGATTGAACCGGGTTCGAACCGATGTCAGAAGGCGGTGACTCACTACTACTGACTCGCCTCTCTTTGCATCCCCATTTGACGGCAAATTCAGCTGCAACTGCAACAGCATTCCGCTTCTTCAAATGCGCCAAGGCTGCCAATGTCTCCGCCGCCTCCATCTCCATCTGATCCGTCTCCGCCGCCTCCACATTCTCTGCCGCATCCCCCGGTGTCGAAGCCAACGAACTGGAAATAAAACCTTTGTGCAAATCCATCCCAAACAAACAAAAAAAAAGCGAAATTTTCAAAATTAAAAGAAAAAAATCAAAAGACAGGAACTGGAAAACTGTTACCTTCTTTGAAAGGAAAAGGCAAAAAAAAAAAAAAAAAGAGCTCTTACAAGTCTCCGCGGCGTCTTGAGGATGTATCGACAGTGCCACGTATCCGTTTCATGCCACCTAGACAATCCGATGACTCGTGTGTTCCGGCACGTGCGAGGGAATAGAAATAAGTAGCAGAAAATTTGTATCTGACACTTGGATAGAGTGCGAACAGAGCACGTGGGATATTTTCATTTGTTGTCTCTTTTAAGCTCAACAATTGGTGGTCGACGTGTCTTTAAGTTGTTGGAGACTACGTGGCAATTGGTTGAGCATTATAATTTTTTATTATTAATATAAGATTTGTATTTGATATATTATTAATATATTAATTCATACATTGTTGGCAAAAGAACTCATCACTCAACTAAAAATTTTAAAAAGAGGCAACATCAATTTAGTTCGATTGTGGAGTGTGTTAGAATAACCTATTGAAATTGAGCTTAAGTATTTTCTTTTCCTCCTTTAACTTATCATTACAATATTATTTTTTTTTTTCATGCAAAAACAATAAAAGCAAATATAAATTTTTATTTTAATGGTATCATCTGATTCAAGGCTATATATATATATATATATAATTTAAATTGATGCTTGGTAAGCACTCTCATCAGTAAACATCCACCAAAGCTTATGAACAAAATGCATAATATCTGAAATCATGGTGGAATAAACGAATTAAGATGCAACTGCGATTACACTATACCCACTCCAAAAAGGCTGAACTGACATAAAAGCGGATCAGATATTTACATTCACCGACGCATCCACTATATTAGAAGCACAAAACGTAATGATAAGTTCCATGGTATATTACACTGAGATGCCAGAAGCCCCACCAGCATTAGAGTCATTTGATGTTGGTTGAGCTGTAATTGGTGCAAGATTAACAGGACGTCTGTATGTTGAAGGTGTCGTAGGGGCACGCGGCGTTCTTGGAGACAGGAATGGTGAAGGGGTGTTTGGAGTTCTTGGGGACAAGTTGACGAACTCGAGTGCTTGTTGTCTCAGTTCTACGGGGTAATCAGCAACACACCCAATCCTTGGCCCAGCACCAGTTGACCATTTGAGTGAGAGCTGATGTCCCAGCTGGTATGATTTTGACGCCTTCTTCGAGTTGATCCTTTGCAATATAGCGGTTTCAGGCACCTCAGTTCTTGGGCTCTGAAGGCCACCGGATAAAGTCCTTTTGTAATTATTTGTGCTCTCCAGTTGATTAGTTTCTGTTGATTCTAATGACAAATTCTTCTCTTCATTGTCGATTTTACGTTCGGTAGGCTCTGAGCTTGACGAAAATTCAAAAGCAGTCCCACCATCGCTGGATTTGCCATCAACATAGCTATCAGAATCATCAGTTGCCCGGCAAATCTGAATACAAGAAATAAATGTCAGTCATTATATTTATCAACAGATTGGAACAAAGAAATGGCATGATCCATCTGATTGGAAAAAGAAATAGCGAAGCAGACATATTCTTAAGAAGCCTATTAGGGGAACATTTGTATAAAACAATTACTTGATGCGACATAGAAAACATCAAATTTGACAATTGCTAAAGAGAAAATGGATAGACTGAAAGACTACCTCAACTTCACTGAGGTTCACTCCGTTCTCCCTCAGAAAGGATAGAAAACTCTCGAGATTATCTTCCGTTGGCCGGTAATGTCCACTATATGCAGAGATGGACTAGAAAATGAAGCAAATAAGATGACAAAACATCAGGAAATTGTATCAGAACTTTAACAGTATTGCCAAACAATAAAAATGAAGAAGACATGTCCTGTTAGCTCGGACGATGAATTACTAGTTTAAATTTGATGAACTATCCAGCCATTCGAATGCAACCATCAATAGTGGCAGCAAGTAACATTCCCGGTGCACTACCAAATCTGAAATCATTAATATGAACCTATACCTTTAGTATTCCTTGCTCCGCCATCAGTCTACCAGCTGCTAGCGTCACTCCTCCGGCTAAGAAGCTAGAATGATGAAACAGTCCTTTCTTCTTCTGCAAGGTACAAAAGACAGTTATGGTTTTCAGACATCTAGCAGGCAATGGTTTGAACAGTCGCTGTTTTAGCCAGATGCTTACCTCGCCGGCATACAATTTCTTCGAGGTGCTCATAACAAATATCCATTTCCCCTCTTTCAAACCATTGACTGTATCGAGGACATTTCCGGTTTGTTTATGGATAATCTTTCCTTCAACAATGACATACTCGTAATGCTCCCTTTCTTGCTGTTTCCCCCACCAAAAGGGAAAAAAAAATCATATCAGGCTCAGGATTTTACAACAACTGGAATTAACAATTTTCATACACCACATTTAGAAATATAAATCTAGATTGAATCTGACAAATGAGGGGGCTTACAGGTCCAAGATACTTAATGCATTGTTGTCGAAGCTTCGATCTCGGGCATTCTCTGAGATCAATCTCTTTGCCATCCCCTACATCTAACCTGTAGACAACAACTTTTTTAGGAAAAAAAGAACAATTTCCATGAACAATTAACAGCTACTAGCTTTAAGAAACCAGCAATTACCAGTAGAAAAATGGTTGACCAGCATCATTTTTACACCACTCATCGTAGTAAATATGCAAGTTATGCCCGTAACGATGTCGTGGATCAATCTACAGTTAAAAATAAATTTTAGATTTAATCAAGAAAATTATTCTTTGTCTTTTTTTAAAAAAATAAAACTATTATTTGAAATGATTTTTTTTTTTATTTAAGTGAAAGGACTGAGAAAATTACAGCTTCAATCCAATGTTGAAAAGCCAATTTTTGTGCTTGGGCGTCTATGGACAAACCTTTCCCGACCTGCCAAAATTCCAAAGTTGATAATTTATGCAAATAAATAAATATATAAAACAATAATTTGTGAAAATTATTAAATTAACCAATAAAAAGACGACATGGAAAGTAAAATTAAAAAAATTAATTTAAAAATGAAAATACCTTAGAAGCGTTTAAGCAAACACGATTCCACCTTGAAGCAGGAGTTTCAGGTTTCAAATAATTAAAAAAAGAAATTGTGCTTTGATTAAGCCTCGCATAATCTAAAGCCAGCCACCTGAAAAAATAATAATTATTATAACTATAACCCAAGAAATATGAGATTTTAAACAATATAAAAGCCAAGGAAAAAGGGACAAAGATTTTATGAACGTACCAGAGTTCTTCAGCGACAACAGCGGAGTCTGCTAACCTACGCCGTGTCCGGTAACTCCTGTATACCTTCTGAACCTTAACGGCGGCGTTGGAATGACAAGAAGCGCCACGAGGAGGGTGATTCGAACCCAAAGAATCTCGACCTTCGGACGACTCCAGCCGCTGCATTTCAAAACCACCACCATTATTCCCAGACGGGAAACCCGATTCGCTTGCTTCTTTCCGACTATCCATATAGAAAACACCGGACCGTTCGGAACTCTCACGTAACCCGGTGTTCTGAAGGTCCGAGGAGGAAATGTTATAAAACGGAGACTTTGACTGGCGATCGAAATTCGAAACGGCTGCTTGAGTTTCAATTACTTCCATTTTTTTTTCCTACTAAATTTGATCAAAATAGTTAAAACCAAGAAATTGAACGAATTTTCCAGAGAAAAAAATAAAAATAAAAATCTTCGGGTCGCTGTTTTTGAGGGAAGCAGAGAGCAAAGAATATAAATAACGGAGCTTAAGAATTGGAAAATTCCCCGGGAAATTCACCTGTAATTTTTTTATTTTCCACTTGGACTCCTTCAGTTCGTTTCACTGAAGTGCGTGCTTACGCAATAACGGTGAGATTGAATTTTTCTGTAACTCTCTTTGTGTGTGCATCACGTGGTTAATTCATATATATACATATATTACTTATTTTGGATTTTAAAAAGAGAGAAGTAAAATGATTTATGATCATATTATAAAAGAAAATTCAAATAGTGATTTAAAGTAAAATAGGAGGAAATAATATTTTCAATTATAAAACAAAATAAGAAACAATTATATATATTTTTTGTGGTCGGAGTTCTATGCTGCTTTAGTGTGATTTAACAAGCCAGCAAGCACCACAAAAGAAGAACCGCAAACAGACGCGCCGACGACAGTTGGGGGGTGAAAGAAAAAAAAGAGCCAAGGTGGGAGAAATGGCCAATGACGTGGTAGGACTTTGTCTGCATCTCTGGTTAGCTTTTCTCCCACGCGCGAATATGGTAACAGTTGTACTTTCAAAGTCCGAAGTCCAAACCCACATGTCGAGTCAGACTCTGTCCACTTTTGTCTCTTTGGGCGCTTTGTATATTGCCCTTTGCTTTGCTCATCTTCAATTCTGACTTTCCTTTCGATCACATTAATAAGGCTGTTTATAGATGGAATTGTTTGTATAATTTGATACATTTAATTAGAGTTAATGAAAATTTGATACATTTAATTTGAATTAAATAAAATTTATAATAAATTTTTAATAACTAAAGATAATTTAATTCATATTATCATTTAAAGAATAAAAAATTTTATTCATATAATTTATATTATATATAAAATATATTACTAAATTAATATGATAAGTTAATCGGATATCAATTTAATAAATAAAATTATCTAAAAATTATAATAAAATTAAAATAATAAAATAAATTTAGGGATATTTTAATTTTTAACTTTTTTACATATATATATTT
>JAQSVH010000009.1:8186644-8199235 GCA_029448705.1 Adansonia digitata
ATTAAATTCGGTTAACAAAGTAAGCACTGTGCATGTAAGCTCAATGTTGGACTTTATGTGGTCCACATAATAATAAAATGGATCAAGATAAATTATCGAATCATTAAGATGATAGTATTTAGATAAATCTTTTTTAAGATAAAACTCTAATTAAAAGAGTTAAATTTAATTAAATTATTACTATAATTACTAATTAGAATATGAGCTCCTTTACGGTAGAACACAACTTTAAGTAGTCTTCTATTATAGGTTCTAATCTAGTATATAAAAAATTATTTATGCACCATCATAAAGTAATTATTTAAAAATAAAAAAATAAATTAAAAAACTTATACGAGATATTCACCTTGGAATACTATATGCTTAGGGTGAAGATTGCATTCTTGATCAATATAATTTAAAGTATATTCCTTAATTTTTTTCATGGAAGAAATGAATCAGATGGAGTTCATTGAATTGGGTTGCAAACCAGTGCAAACTGTTGCAGACATGTTTCCTTTTTCTAGGCATGCTATGGCCATGGAATGTTGGGGGTCAAAAGTAGTCTCTCATTTCTGAAAATCATAATAGTGTGAATATTATATATATATATATATATATACACGTGCGTGCGCGCGCATGTACGTGATTAAGAAGCAGCAGATTGCCAGAAAATGTGAAAATCATAGCTGAAAATCAAAAGTGGTCTCTCAGATCTTGTCATACAAAATTTTGATAAGGTCGGTCGCATTAGCTGCCCAAAGTTAATGTTATTTCATAATAATCTTTTGACTTTTAATAAATCTGTTGATAAAATGTTCACCGTTTGGCAGATTTTCTGCTGTCAATTTGAACTAATATATATTTGGCGATTGGCATCAAATGCATAGATAATGGGAAAAGAAAAAAAGAAAAAAAAAAACGCTTAATGATTAGTAATTTACTCGGAAGCTTTCCCTATCTATTTTCTCGCGAATGAAGCTTGATATATGGAAAGAAAATTATTTTATATATTGATGAAAAAAAAAATTTATAATTAAAGTTTGTGTGCGAAACATATTTAATATATGATATATCTATTTATAGATTTTATTTATGAAATTTTTTCATCATCCGTATAAGATAATTATCTTATTCAGAATTTTGGCTGGTGTTAAGCTGATCCAAGAAGATTTCTCGTATATATTAGAGAAATGTTAGAAGCTTTGAATTATTTTTCATGTTTAGCCAAATGAAATATTGGATAAATTATTTACATTTGTGTTAGGTAAATATTGAAATCAATTGATTGCATGTTATTTTAAAAGTTACGGTGCATTTGGTGGGAAAATGAAGGCTGGCCTAGCTAGGTTGGCTGTTTGCTGAAGCATAAAGAAAGCAATATAGGTTAAAGTTTTAGCCATCATCTTCCCATATTTTCATTTGTTTTAACCGAACTGATGTTGAGAATTTCATTTGGCCTTTTACCCCAGTAAAAAGTTTTCGGCCTTTTTTTTTTTTTTTTTGGGTCAGTTCCTGTACTTAACTGCTCACTGAAGGTAGGGTTTTTCCTGTACCATATAAGTGGAAAGTTTGATGGTGTGATCTTATATTTTGGATTCAACTGTTTGCTTGGGCTTAGCATTCAATCTTTTTCATATATATATATATATATATATATATTCTAAATACCCATAAATATATATATTCTAAATACCCATAAATTGATTTTTGCTGTAAAACAATGCTACTAGTTTTTGATACATGGGATGGGAACATGGTGAAGAATAGGGTGAGTAGCATGTTATGATGTAGTTGATGATGATTTATTCTTTATTGGGGTTATTATTGTGACATAGAGGTTGAATATTAAATAAAGAACAATATGCTTGACGATGGATGAAAAAATGGAATGGTTAAATTGAAAATCGAAAGTTTGCGTAGAATTAAAAGTTTATTGAATTGATAAAAATATAAGTTAGAAACTCAATTTTAATTTTTTTATTTTTTTCAAAATTTTATTTATTTTGATGGGATTTTAATTTTTTATTTCTTAATTTTATATTAAATATTATACTCTTAAGATAAATGTATATTTTTATCAATTATTTATCATACTATAGCTTATCTAATAATAAAAAAGACTTTTTAATATTTAAAATTATTTAATTTGAATTGATCGATTGAATCTAAATCAATAACAAAAAATCAGATCAATTTAATCTCCGTGATACTTTTAACCTTGTGGTTGATATGAAGGATTCTTTTGTTTCTAATATTGTCTTAAAACCTTGGACTAACACTATTATGTTGGTAAAAGTCTATTTGGGAGTCCTTATACTATAGTAAAAGAAATATTTTAATCTTTATATAATTAAATTTAGTATTTTAACCTTTGTACATTTAAATTATACGAAATAAGAAAAAATTATTAACGTTGTTAAAAAATTGTTCAAATGTCTAGAAAATGCTGATATATCATGTGATGTAAAATTATAAATTTTATTTAGTAATAGGTTTGGATTATAGGTCAAGTTTGGATTTTTTTTATATAAAATTTAAAATTTCACATCACATGACACGTTAGTATTTTATCGATATTTAAACAGTTTTTTAACATCATTAATCATTTTTTCTTATTTACTATAATTTAAAACATACAAAAATTAAAATATTAAATTTAATAATATAAAGATTAAAATACTTATTTTAATATCATATAAGAACTATGGGTGCACTTGTACCATATTATGTTTGTATAAACATTAGTAAAGGAAAGGAAAAAAAATATTTGGATAGCTAAAATTACCAAAGGGAATTAAAAGAAAATCTTTAACAACAAGTGTTTGGTTAAATAATGAAAAGAAATACGGAAATGATTCATTATAATATATATATATATATATATTTTTTCTAATTACAACTTTCTTTCTGTAAACTGATATATAATATAAAATCAAGCTTTTGTTTTTCATTGGAATATGAATCAAACCAAATAGTAAGAACAATGTACAATGATTTTTAATTGTAAGAAATCAAAAGAACATGTAATTATTTTGAACGTTAAAAAGTCTAACAAGAAAATTGAAAACAAATAAAGCATTATATGTTAAATATTTTTATTTAACAAGTTAAATTACGAAACAATCACATGTTTTATTCATTTTCAAAAAAAATTTTTATTTTTAAAATATATTTAAGAACTATATATTTTCCTTCCAATTTCGCCATTCATTAGGCATCTTCCCTTCATTTTAAAGCATATGCATCCCTGTTTATTGGTTACTCTGTGTGTTCCTAATTGAACTCTGTTCCTAATTGGCGCATTCTTGCCCATTTATGAGCTGCTGAAAATGCTGCATTTTTTTTTTTGCAAAATCATTTTGAGATTTTCCTTGCATAAGATGCTAAGAAAGAGAGTTAAAAAAATGCCTTCATCATTAATTTTCTTGGGAGATAGAAGTTATGATTACAGAGTGAAATAATGTCCTGTTTTTATATTCCCCATGTCTAGTCGTTCAAGATTTCGAAAAAGGTGAAAGAAATTAAAGAAAATAGCATTGCATTTGTAATGATGTGTGACCAAAATAGATAATGGCAAGCAATAAGGTGACATTTAGTGAGTGACGATATTTCTTAAAAAAAATTAATTATTTATTATTAATATTATCATTTAGTATAAATAATTTCTTTTAAAAAAAATATGATTACATAAGAGATGTATATATTAACACACAAGTGATGGTTTCGTCGGATTTTTTTGTCAGGAATTAAATTTGTATTTATCATCTGATGTAATGCCCCTCATTATTCTCTCAACCGCCTCAATTACTCATGCATTTATGTGTTTTAATGGTCTTTCAATCTAAATATAGTTTCCCTTGCACTTCACTGCTCGAACTACCCAACCTCACTCCCCTCTTCATTTTCCAAGTTGCCCTTTTCTTCTTCTTCTTCTTCGTCTTCTTTTTTCATTTTTTCATTCCCTTAGCTTGTTAAGAATAATTTGATGATTGTATTTTCTTCCATGATATTGATATCGATGGACAGAAATTATATAAAGAATTCGAACTTAAACGTGAATGACAAAAAAATATATATATATGTTTGATAAAATATTTTTATATATTTAAAATATTATATTTTTATATTTATTATTAAATATATATCGTATATGAATATTTAAAAAAAATAAACCAGAAATTATGATAAAAGTGGTCACTCTGGCTAACTTTTGCAGACAATTTTAAGCTGAGGATCTACCGGTATCGGATTTACAATTGACGGCTTGGGGCAGCCGACCGCGAGGGAGACTCTCCTGTTGGGTCTTGAGGCACAATAGAAAGATAAAGAGGCAGCTTTGCCGTTTGGTTCCTGCAAGTTCTTGAACTTTTGTGGGATGATTGATTGATTAGGGGCCCCCATTCTCTATCAAATTGCCAACATGTAGCTCGCTGAGAATTTGAGAAGCCGATCATGTCGTGGTGGCCTTGTGGGTCAAAGTTCCAAGATTCTCCTATTCCTACTAGTTGCCCCCAAACCCATCTTCTAAAATCGCTGTCACAGTACATAAACCTAACCTTTCTGTCATGGGATTTTTTACCCTTCTTTGAGGAATCCGGTAAATTCAGTTATCATTCTTTATAAACGATGAACTAAGCATTGCATCATTGCCCCATCAGCAGGTGATGTGGCATTTTCTGATATTATATAAAGCCAAAAAAATGGGGGAAAAAAACACAACTACTTTGCCGAACAATATATATATATATATATATATTATATTCTTTTTTTCATAAGAAAATTTTGGCCGTTGGCAGTTAAACCAGTTTACATAGTCTTCAGCTAAAGAGGAAGAAACCCAAAAACCAGACCAAATCAGAGACACCCGCAAACGCCAATATTCTATGTTCTATGATTAGATTTATGAACCCCAAAAGAAACCAAAAAGAAAAGCACCACTGCTGTTCGTGCTCCACTTCCTTTTTCATTAATTTTTGCATTCCAAAGGCGGAGGGCCAGTAGCATTATGTGAGAAAATTAAAGGGTAAAGTTTAAGGAAGGGAGCTATAACATTAAAGTAGCGATAGGCCAACTTTAAAATTAGCTCTTTCTTGTCTTGATGGAGGTAGTGGTCGTAGCAGTATCATGGAGGAAATCAAGCAAAACGGTGCTCTTGCATTTGGGGCATTTAGGGTCATCCTCTGAAAGCATCACGTACATCAAGCACCTTGGACACCCCACCAGAACCATGGCTGTTGCCTCAGGGCTGCTCGAGTATCCGACACTAGCACTACCAGTCATGTCGACATCCAGGTTCATTTCTGAGGACACGCATGAACTTGGAGGAGATGTGGTCGGTGACATGGTAGCTGATCGGCTTGGCGACTCCACAACTCTTGGATTAACCCTTGGTGGTGACAGGTTCAGCTTCAACTCGAGCTTGGGGCCATTTCTACGACTCATCTTTCTATGCTTTACGTATATAATCAACCTGAAATGAAACATGTAACAGTACCAATAAAAATTTTTTTGAATGTATTAAAAATTGAATTGTATTGAAGTATTGATCATAACATGGGGAAACAGGTAAAAGGATTGAATGTCAATTACCTTAAAGGTCAAGGAACCTTGGGTAGAGGCTGTTTTTGATATTCAAAGAAGCAAATAGAATGAAAAATGACGGTTAGGGAAGGAAAATAAAAACTCCTCTTCTTGCCGAAAATCAAAGAAAAAATGGTGGGTGAGCGGATTGAAGAAGAAAGAGCAAAATATATAAAGGAGAAATGAAGTGAGAGAGGATGGCTTTTATTTAAAGCTTAATTAAATTATGGTGGGGAGTGGTGGAGGTGTAGGTTAGAGAGAGAAAATTGAATTCAATTGAATTGAAGAATTGCTGGAAGAAGACTGTAAAGTGAGATCAGGAAATGTATTAATAGTTGGAAAAAAAAAAAACCCCCCAAAAATATGCACGATGAGGAAAGTAGCAGTAAATATTATCTTTTTTTAAGAAAAAAATTATAATTAAATATTTGAATTTGTATTCGATCGAAAAATTATCTCAATGAATTAATATTTTATTAAATAAATATTTTTTTAAATGTCAGAATGACATTAATCAAGCACATAGCAATTTAATATTAATCAATTCTGATAATATAATCTTTTGTATAATAAAAATAAATTATTACATTTACTTGTTTGATAAAAATAAAATAAAATATTCAATTATAATTTTTTTAAAAAAAATTTTATAATTTGAAATCAATTTACGTATTAATCCTTTACAAAAATGTAAGGAGGAGAAAAGCCTCCATTCATTGCTTTTGCTTTAAAATCAGTAAATTCAGTATAACAAGAGAGGAGAGTCGGTGTTCTTAAATGGGCGTCTTGAAAATTTTTGGGGTGTTATGTATTCGTAATATATAACAGGGAAAGAACACCCGATGGATTGTAATTTATGGCTAAAACCCCAGAATTTTAATGGCAACCAACACAAGGAACACCTAAGAATTTAATATCAAACAACCAGAAATTTAATGGCAACCAATGAAATAAAGAAATTAATTGTGTATATAGCAGCTAAAAACCCAGTTTAAATGTTCAACAGATAATCAGATAAATTAGCGGCAAAATCACCAAGATTTCATAGCGAACATAACAAAGTTCTTAAGTCTTCCCTTCTTTCTTTGTCTCTCTATCTTTCTCTCTTAGATTTTGGTTCCAAAAAAATATATAGTTTTGTTCTGATAAATCCTGGCAATTTCCAGGATTAAACCTTTTGGTTTGGCCTGCTTTTCATTTGATTTTCCCTTGCTTCACGTTTCCGCTAAGAAACTTTCAAGTTTTCAACAAGTGGGAAGTCCATTCTTCGATTGACAAAGCCACTACTTTTCCATTCAAACAAACAAAATATTCCAAATTTAATTTTCCTTGTAAACAAAATATAATAGTAGTAATGCTCGTCGAATTTATATGAAAATAAATCAGATAATTTTAAATACGATAAAAAACATTACAATACGACAAATGTTTGATAAACACGATTAACATAATATATATAATATATGTATTGTATTCATATTCAAAATTTTTACATATTTTTAATAATTTTATTTTATTTATACTTATATGATTAACATGAAAAAAATACTAAATATAACACACTTATGAAGATAACATATAACATTTTCCCTTGAGTACACATATTGGCCAACTAATGAAATCTTTTTTCAGCATTTAATGTATTAAATGTAATTAAAGAAGAATTTTTTCATGATTAATTTTATATGTATTTATTTATTAAATTAATATTTGTCAACTTTAATTATCACAAAAGAAATTTTGTCAACTTTGAGAAACGGCTATTTCACCCTAACTATGTATGCGTTTAATTCGAAAGCTGACAAACCTAATAAATAATCTTTATTCAGAGTGAATAATTATATTTTGGAATTATTTAAGTAATTCCCATTGCAGGCACAAGAGAGGAAAAAAAACTATATTTTGCAATTAGAAAAATCACTAATTAACATATATTTATATAGATAGACACCTAGGCACTGCAAATTAACACTAGGTAGAAGGTTAATTTTGATTGTTATTTTTACGTTACTAGTTATTTCTTGTTATATTTGCTATTTGATTTTCCAAAAGTTATCAGGTGAACACCATTAAAGAAATTATATATTTAATAACAGATAATTCAAATGTATAATTTGATGAAATTTCCAGATTTCGTTAATAGAAATAAAATATTATCACATATTTTATTATCGATTATATTAATTTTTTAAAATTATATCGTAATGGATATATAATAATTATTCGTTTAACATTTGGATTAAATGTTAATTGACAATATAAAAGCAAAAGAGAAGTTATTTAATTCACCAGGTAAAAATTTTAATCTTAAAATGACACATACTCTTAAAATATATAATATAATATTAACAGTACTGTGGATTTAAAAAATTTTACCATTAGATGTATAAAAATAAACTCAAAAGTAAAATCCATGTACTGCCATATGAATGGGATATAGTAAATATTCTTCGTCTTGATAGATTTTTGTACCTTAGTGGACAAATAATGCCCACCATACAACAAAAAAGGGTGTTGTACCAAATGCCACAAAGGGAAAATGAAATTCGTTAGTTGTATGATATTCCAAATTTTGGAAGATGTTTTCATGCAATAATGACGCACCGTCATACTTTAAATTTTGGATAAAAAATAAAAAAGATTAATTATCTTACTTGGGTCAGTAAAGTTTTTAAATTATATAAAAAATTAATAAGATAATACATATTTTTTAATTTATTTAAAATATTAAAAATTAATTAAAAAATAAGATATAATTCTCACTCTATTTATAAAATTAAATAGTTTTATCATCAATGTATATGCATAAAAAATGAATTCAATATATTATACTCGCGTATTAATCGATTCACTTAAAAAGAATCACGTTGAAACTATAAAGAAAGTTAACCAGCTAAAAGTACAATCCCAATAAATAATTTATTAAATTACAACAATATGTTCGTCAACTCGTTATTATTAATTATCCGCAGTTAAAGTTTTACAAATGTTTGTTTTGGTCAACTAAACATTTGAAATTTGATAAGACAATAAATGAAACTTCATCAATCTTTTTTAATTAAGTCAGGATATTTCGTATTTCACGGAAGTGATGCATTTGAGGTTGAAGGTGATTTAGATGGCACGTGAGATTAGTCACATTTAGATTAAAAATAGTCATAGCGATAATAGTAACAAGATTAAATTTAATAATAAGTATATGTTTGGATATAAAAGTAACGGTAATAGTAAAATAAATTATAATAAAAAAATAAATGTTAAAAATGGTATATTAAAATGTGCATGTGTGTATATATATAATTATTATATATTTACAAAAATTAGAACTTAATAAAATAATATTTAATTATTATTATTATTATTATTATTATATTTTAAATTTATAAAAAATAATGTTAATGAATGTTGAAGATGGTATATTAAAATGTGCGTTTATATTTATATATATAATTATTATATATTTATAAAAATTAAAACTTAACAAAATAATATGTAATTATTATTATTATTATCTTTTATGTATTTTTATAACATTTTAATTTTATGTAATATTTAATATTTTTATTCACTAAAAACATTAAAGTACTATTTTGTATTAAAATTGATCATATATATTTAATAATTTATTTATATAATTATATGTTTTTATTTTTCTTATTTATCTAATTCAATTGAAAAAGGCGAAAAGGAAAGTGAAACTGCCACGTCCGGTGAAAAAGAGGGTGCGGCACGACAGTAATGCTTCCCCTGTATCGCGCTTATGTTGCCCAAACACTTGAGTGCACTCCGTTTGCATTAAAACCAATATAAAATGTGTCGAAATGAGACACCGATCAATTTCAAATGCAGCCCAAGTATCAACAAAAGATCACGGTAGGATACGAACTGATTTTGGAGCTGATAATTTCACAAAGCAATTAAGGAAGAGAAGGGTGGGAGGTTTCTTTGTTAATTCATTCTAAGACATTTGTTAAAATTAGTTAAGTTAATATTGATAGTAATATTTTATATAAATATAAGAGTTATGGTTACGATTGCTTTAATTAGTAATGGTACTTTTTAATATTATTATATATAATTATTTTTTTCTGTAATGCATTGAAAATGATTGATGAAATTTTGAAGTTTTTACATTTAATATAATATTATTATCATTATAAATATTGTATTAATTAATTTTAAAAGTGTCCCAATATTACATATTAGCAAACCGTAAATATAATAGTTAATTGGATGAAATACATTGAAAATTATAATTTATCTAATATAATATTTTTAAAAAATATTATAAAGTAATTCAAAACAATAAATATTTACATGATAATATCTAAATACAAATATTAAATAACATTTAATTCCTAGTAATTATTCAGCTAGAAATATCTTTAAATTTTGGACTACACATTCATTTCATAAATCTGGGTATTACCCTTGTTTTTGAAGATTTAATTAAACTAGGGTTCCATGTTCTTAAAATTAATTTTAATATTCCTCGTTGAATGGGAAAAGTAATTAAACATTATTATTATCCAATAGAAAAGGAAGGGGTTTTGTTAGAAATGAAAAAGGTTTCTTCTAATAAATTCCAAGTAAAATCAACCACCAACTCTCCTTTATTTCTCTCTGCAGTGTTGCTTGAAATTAATTAATGTGTCACGTGAATAAAAATAAATGTAACTTTCAACATATAAATTCCCGACTCAAAAGTTTAAATTCACAGTTGCATGCACCAAAAAAGCATAATTAAGTCTCCTAGTGCTTGGATTTGTAACTGTTCTCTCTTAACTATATAATGGATATTGCCAATTAATTAATATATCATTTAAAGTAATAATATTGTATTAAATAAATAGTTAACCCATTTTATTTATCATCTATATTTATATTTAATGTCATCTCTTTAAAACAAAGTTATTTATATTTATTGTAAAAAAAATTTAATAAAATTATATCATTTAACTTATGATATTATATAAATATATATTATCTGTACATTAAATACAATCTCTTATCATTTTTAATGCATGCGTGAATATTATTATATATATTAAAAATTCTTATATAATTATAAATGTTTAAATTCTGATCTTTCATGTTAGGTGCCAAATAAAATTAAGCAACAATGAATGTGAATATAAAGAAGAGTAAATATGGAATAAAAACAATAATTAATAATTTTTTTTTAAATTGAGGGGCAGAAGCAATTTTTTTTTTGTTTGTGTAGTAGAAAATAAAAATAATAGGTGTTAATATCATGTTATTAATGCAAGACTAGTCATATTTAAGTCTACTCACCACTGTTAGCAGAGGCTGTTGACGAATTTATAACATTCTATATAAGAGTTTGGGCATTTATCTCAGCAAAAAGATAGAGCAGATATGATCATCATATAGCCTAATCAATTAATTTTTCATTTTTTATTTTTATTTTTTTCCGAATAGCTCCCTTAGGAGCAACTAAAATGTCAAAAGAAATTGATCATTTTTTGTCTATATTTGATAGGGTACAAAAAGAATTCAATAATGATTAACAAATACATGCAAAGAAAATGATAAAATTAAGAATTTGAAAATATTTATTGATAATGATAAAATTAGGAATCGAGCGAACAGGAGAGGGAAGGGAAGGGAAGAGAAGGGAGAAGAAAGATACATCTGTTAGTGTTGATGGTGTCAGCATGAGGTACATCAATGTCAACCTATTTTTCTCTCCAATTTTCATTATGATTTAGGTTTTTCCTTTTCTTTTTTTTAAAAAAAAATAAAAATTAAAACAAAAAAGGATGTGGCCTTTCTTGTAAACGTGACAATTGATGTGGCATTTATGTCATAGTTGGCATGTTGTCATTTGGTCGCGTAGCACACCCCATCTATTTGGCTAAATTAAATGTGTAAGATAAACTAGCTGATGAAATACATTTTCAACTATTTAAAAGCGATTTTTTTTTAATTTTTTAAATATCAAATTGGTAACAATAACATAATATATGTAACAAACTTGTAAATTGCATAAAAGAAAGCATAAATTTAAAACGAAATCGACCTGTCTAAAGGCTCAACCCATAATGAAAGAAAATTTAATTATTTCATTTTTTTTAATTTAAATCATTTTATCTATTCAAATTAGACCTACATAAGAGCCACATTATTCGTTAGAATTTGAAACTTTACTTATATTTGAAAATGTTTGACAAAATATTAAATTTATTAAACGAGCTTAAACGAAAAAGGAAATATTTTTAATTGGGTTTAGGGATTGATTTAATCTTACTCCACTTCACCCAAATGATATAATATATTATTTTTCATATTTATATATACAAATATTACTATTTTGTTTTAAATAAAAAATACATATAATACTATAATGTAAATATTAAAATTTATGTGAAATTATCCACGTATTATTTAATAAAAGAAAATGACAATATACTGAAGATTAAGTAAAAAATGTCATATTTTATTTTATTTTACATAAAAATTTATCTAAACATGCATAAGTTGTAACATTTATAAATATGACTAGAATCCAAGATTTGAATTATAGAATTGAACTAAGTTTGAATAAGCATGTACGATATTTATATCATATTTTAATCTAATTCCAACTCATTTCAATTCATAAATAACACGTTAATAGATCGATATATGCTCAAATTTAAAAAAAAAAAAATTATTTGTCTAGGTTCTATTTACTTCCATCCAGTTCATTTGAAATATTATTTTATTATTTAAAATATATCAAAAATTTTAATTTTAAATTAAAATTTATATATTTTCATAATTAAATTTAAATAATAATTTAAAACAAATCAAACTGATTCAAATTATAAAAATTTATCCTGAATGAATTTAATTCAATCCAAATCTATATCCAATGCAGAATAACACGACTTATGGACAAATTATCGTTAAACATAAATGAAAGGACTACGTGAGAGGATAAGCGATCATATATATATATATATAATCAAGTTGGCAAAACTCAAACATTGTTTAAGACTTAGTTTTGGCCTTATTCGAATTAAT
>JAQSVH010000009.1:8205649-8216875 GCA_029448705.1 Adansonia digitata
AACTGACATGCAATTCATGTAGTATGTACTAGGTAGAAATAATTGAAGCTTCATTTACATGTAAATTGTAATATTTAAATT
Organism: Adansonia digitata; assembly: GCA_029448705.1. Lineage (NCBI taxonomy): Eukaryota > Viridiplantae > Streptophyta > Magnoliopsida > Malvales > Malvaceae > Adansonia > Adansonia digitata. The sequence continues at coordinate 8,205,731 of JAQSVH010000009.1, forward strand.
TGTTTTAATTATTATTCACATATTTTAGTAGACATTAAAACAAATAATAAAGATTTGATTAAAAATGGATAATTAATTAATAAGCCACATGACTAAATATGAAAAAAAAAAAATCCTATATTTTATTATCGACGAAATACAACCAACCTACATAAGAAAATAATAAATAAATAAAATAATCTACATCTTCCAAAATCCAAGAGTTTGGAAGACCAATCTTAAATTAGTGAAAGAAATTTTCAATAATTCTTTTCTGGGGGGATAAATTTTAGCAAATTATGGTTAAGGTGAAAACTAATGACCCAACTTTGTAAAATAGCTTTATTCTGCTCCTGAAGAGGAAATATTTCTGGTTAACAATGAATACAGAAAATAAAGCAAACTTTTTTTTTATAATTAAATAAAGCAATTTTCTTGAAAAAATTTTTAATAATAAAATTGCTAAAAATATATTTTTTTGACAAAACCAAACAAATGAGAAAAAGAAAAAAGAAGAAAAGGGGGAGAAGAAACTGATTATTGATGATAAACGGCCTTTATTGGCCATGCATATGTTTATAGAATTAAATTAAGATTTTTTTCGAGTCAGAGTTAAATTTGTGATTAGGTCTAGAATTCAAAATTATATAAATATGATTACATTTAACATAAAATAAAAAAAATGATATAAAATATATTTAAACTCAAATCCGATTTGAATCCAAACTCGAACCCAAATTAATTCGAACTCGAATTAATCTAAATCTAAAAGAACTCGAACCCGAATTAACTCAAATTCAAAAAAATTTAAACTCAAAATAACCTATTCTGAATTCGTCGAATTATCAACTCTAATAAAAGTTTGGAGCTGCAAATAAAATTAAATATGAAATACTTGCAAAAGGACGCAAAACACTTTAAGATAAAGAAAATTTTTTTTTTCCATTGCTTGCACCAACTTTTAAAATCTAAACCACAAAGGTGTTAATAATAGCAATTCATCATTTATTTTTTCTGCAGATCCTAAAACCCTAATAATTTTTCAATTTATAGAAAAATAGTGAAATTTCACTTTTAAATTCATTTGATCTTCATTCAAAGAAAATACCCTTTTCGTTCTTCTTTCATTTATTTCGTCGATCACTGTTTTAGAGTTCATTTTCTCATTGCTTCCCATTTGTTTGGAAAGCGAAACTTTTTTTTTTTTTTTTCAAATTTCGGTCACGTTTATTTAATTTCTTTTTATGATTATATAAAGAAGATGGGATCAAGGTTGCTTCAATGGGAATCCGACCCTCTATTCTCAGCCACCGAAGTCGTTCAAGATTCAGCTGACAGGTTTTATCTTTCCCTAGAAATCGAATATACCCATTTCGAAACTTTTTATTCTGGTGGAATTTGGTTTCTGGTTTCATTGCTTATCTTTTTCTCAACTTCAAAAAAAAAACTTCTAAACAAACAAACTTTGGGGTTTGTCCTCTTTTTTTTCTGATCAATGGCAATATTGATTTAGTGAGTTTGGGCTTAGTCTTCTTACACAGTTTGCATCGTTGTATATACTGAGTTGAAATTAAGCTCTTTTAAAGACCTTTTTTTTAATGCTTTAAATTGGCCTAGTTATCTTTTATTGTATTAATATGGAGTATTACTGTGCTTACTTGTGTTCTTATGCAAGTTCAAAACTAATTTTTTTTTTTTTTTTTGATTTGGTATTTTCAGGATGGAATCAATTTTTCGCCTTCTCTGCCACGAACGAAGTCTTGTTCAAGGTGATAATTATGAACCGAAGCTGCTTACTTTGATCGGATATCATAGGCGTGATCTTGCCACTATACTTGAAACAGCAAAATGGCAGGTATTAACTCGTGTATACTATCCTCTTTGCAACTCCATTTCCTAGTTTCTTTAATTTGCATTTTAATGTTTGCTTTGATTAGTTGGAAGATTTTGAGAGAGCTGTTAACTCATCAGCTAGGATGGACCAGTCTCACTCTAGGGAGGATGTGATTTTCAGACATAAGCAGTTTATTACAGCCATTAGAGAACAGATAAATAATGTTGAAAAAAGCCTGGAGGGAACGGCAATGGGAAATCCCGTGAAAAATTCTGACTGGGGAAACTTGGATGAACAAGATAGAGATGGTTTGGCATTATTTCTTTCTGGAGGAAATCATAATGAACACAATCAGTGTTATGACTTGGATGATAGTGACATATGTAAAAGATTTCTTGATCCAGCCGCAGCAGCATCTTGCTCAACATACGCTGGAATTGTTGGAAATGAATGTGGAGAAATCGAAGAAGTGAATATGAATGGTATTGCTTATAGTAGCTGTTATTATGATTCTATGGAGGAGAGTAACCTAAGGAAGGTGGATTCTCACTATTCTATAAACTTGGGTCTGGATGCAGTGGATTCTTTCCCGGAGAGTTCTTGTAACAGGAATGTAGAAGATGGAAGTTGGGATTTAGAAGCTAGCGAAGGCAAACCTAAGTGCTTCTTCCATGAAAATAAGTTGAGAGGCTCTTCCAGCAGAATGAATCTCTTTGGGTTCTTCGGTAATCTATGGACTGCCGCAAGTAGGGTCCCTAGCAGTTATATGAAGCGATTAAAAGACGGAGAAGAAGGGCATTCCTCTTTGTACTTTGATGCTTATCATACTGCACAGGTATGTTTGATTCCCATGCTAATGCTTTGATCCATCTTGACATTAATCTTTTGAAGGTGTGCTTGTGGTTTTTTTAAGGTAAACTATAGTCAAGATCTGGTGTAGTAGCTAGCTCTGGATTCTGATACTAGCATCGAACAAAACTTTCAAACAATCTGCACCATGGTTCTGGCCTTATTTTTTTGACAATACATGCCTTTAATTGCTAACCTTGCTTATTGCTTAGTTTTTGTAGTAACTCATCAATTCCTCTGGACTTGTTGCCTTGATCGATGACCTCGTCTTACAGTCTGTATGTCTTTAACAGGGTCAGCCTACCGGACTAAGTTCAGCACCTGATGGTGGCCTGCATGGATTACATGGGTTTCTCATAAAGGTCATGCACCTAAGAAGGAGGCTTGGGGCATTTAATGCAAGATTTGCTAGATTTTCATACCTTATTAAAGTTGATCAACGATCCATAAAATGGATACTGACAGTAGCATTTGCCTTCACCCTTTTAGGTAAGCACATATTTTGTATGTATTATCTTCTATTTGTTTTACTCTACTTCTTACTGCTAAATTCAAATGATCTATTTATTAATGCATTTAGATCGTTGAATGTTTTACCTACATCTTTAACTTGTCAGGCTCTCTATAGAACCCTTTTCATGCTTGTTTGTCCAATCACCTTTGAGATGCTCAAATATATTATGCTGCTGGGGTTGGAGATTGCATGAATAGTTATCTAGTCTAATTAAGAGATACCGAAGTGTTAAACCGTAAGTGTGTTTGCTGATGATATTATCCTTAGGAACCTTAATTGTCATGCAAGAGGTGGAAAAATGATATCTCCTTTTAATATAAGCATTTAACTTTATTTGTGTGATTTTGGGGGAAAAAAGGTCATAGAAGCGTTCCTTTTGGTTGTGCTTTGCTAGAATTGAGATTTAATGGCTAATTATGCAAAAAAACAAGCGCATGAGAAGAATTGCCGATGACGCTTCAGTGCTTACATATATTCAGGTTTTCTTTTGCTTCCTAAAATATTTGGGCCATGGAAATTAAAAAACTGTTATCCCTTGATTTTATTCATGCAGGCATATTGGTCTTCTGAGTGGCTTGAAAATGGTGATTTGCAGTTTGATAGGAACATCATTGCATTCCCCAAAGTGGGGGCACAACCAATGTTTTCTTTCACCTTCAGCCCCTCCTAATCATGTGGATCTGAGGACTTGTGTTGTTTGCGCCTATTGAGTATTGACATTCTTGGTTCTGAGTGAGTGTTATCTTGTAACAATTATTGAGCCATATATAGTCACAATGATCACGAGTAAAAACTGTTTTTGCTTGCAAATGTTGCTCCATTCGTTCAATCATTCTTTTAAGGTTTCATGTCAACTGCTATAAAGTGGCTGTGATGTGATACGGGTTTCGAGCTATCATATGACTCTAGTGCAACTTATCTAAGAAATTTATTTATTTGTATGGCCCGCCATGTCACAGATTTACTTTGTGAGTCAAACTAATAAGATGTATATTCTCTTATGCTTAATTCTATTATATATATCATCATCATCACCCACATTTCAAAGCCATCGCAAACTCCACCTACACTTACTGCTGATCCATGGATGTATTGTCCAGTTCCCTTGGATTAAGTTTTGACATCTTAGTAGGGTTATAAAATCACAATATGAACATATTCAGAATGGGATGTAATTTTCAGATACATTGTATGTATGACATAAATATGTTCAATTTATCCAAGTTTTTTTTTTTTATGTATTTAAAAGATCTTTTGAGGATTATATTTTTATACCTTTGTCTAGATAATATATCAAATATAGACGTTGAACACAAATACTTAAAAGAAAAATAAAAAATCGAAGCATCATAGCTTTGAACAGCAATTTTAATGCCTTGGGAACTCAGTTTTGTACAGAAAGACGGAATTTGAGTTTAAAAGGTTTTTCACCAATATTTCCTGAACTACAATCTTTGACCAAGACTTAATAAATTTAACCTTAATACAAATCTTCAACCAAGACTCAATAAATTTTACCTTAATTCACCATAAGTAATAAGGCGCTTGTGATTTTTCTTTTACATAAATATATCGAAGTAGTACAATGGAAGTACAAAAACGTTTATCCAGTATTCACCACTGATCCCTATGAGTCTCAACACTGTAAAAATTGTGCAGTGGTTTACAAGATGGATCATTTACGCTTTACACAACATATTTTCCTATCAAGTAGAATCAGAAGATGGCGAAAACAAATGAGAAGTATTTGAATTCAAGATGCCGACCTTCTGTAAATCTATAATGAGAGAGATTATGATATTCCTAACCATAAGCTTAAAGCTAGTGCGAGGCAATTTAGTGAAAGATCTAGACTATTACCCTTCAGCTATTCCGGACAGCACCTGAAGCAAGATTGCTGATTTTGTTTTGTAGAATTGCCTCTTCCATCAACGGTGTATCAACAGTTTCAAAATGGTAATAGGTTCCATCTACTGTCAAGCACTTCATATAATGATGCCTTGGCAACAGAGGCATGAACTTGAGCTGCTGAAGTGATAAATAATATGAAACTCTGTCAGGATAGCACCTCAGAGGTTTCAGATACATAAAAAGAGAGGTTTTCTTCTAAGTTGTAAGCATTTATGCTTTAGCATAGGGAACTTGGAAAAAAATACCGACTAAGCATAAGTCCATATAGCCTCTTCTTATTCTGACTTCTCGATCTCTCGGAATCTTCGATCCCACTCTTGTGCCTCGTAGTCTTGCTCGACCAAGTCTCTGTCAGTACTATACACAATGCGATCTGGTCCTATGACTGTTTTCTGTGCCATATCTCGAGCACTCAGTAGCTGGGATATATGCAGATAAGAAATAAAGATTATTCCATGGGAATAGAAATAGGTTTACCTATGCTGATCTTATACAAGGAAACTTGGAAACTCAACTTTAAAATAAAACGATGTCATCAAACAACTATAACATCATTAATTAAAATTAATCTAACAGGACAAAGATTTCAAACATTCAAGGGCAAAACAATAATAGGTAATATTCCTGCATTGCATATCAATGAAGTCTCAGGGACTCCAATCCCATTTATTTTCTCATGACTAAAGTTGCAAGACCACAAAGAGATGCAATGTAGCATGCCGAAATTACATACCAGTGATCCACTAGGAGTTTTTAATATCGGAAGATAACTCAGGATTAACAATGGATATAAAATGATTTGAAACTCTCATAACACTGTTAAAATGTTTAGATATGCGTAATTGCCTAGTAAGGAATAGAAGAGAGTACCGGCATAAATCTGCTTAATGGAAAATTATAAACAACACCTAAACTTGATAAAAAAAAATCAAAATGCAGGTAATAAGATGGTTACCTTCCGCCTCAGTGAAAGATCGGGCAATTCAAGTGCTTTAGCAAACCGTTCTCTTATTTTGTTTCTTTTCGCTATATCAGCATTCCTTTTACGAACGATGAACCACCGAACCAAAGGAATTGCAAAAAAAGAACCAGCATAGATCTGCAAAACAATTGTTTTATTAAATCTTGGAAAAGTAAAGCAAAACCAAATTTCATTCTAAACATGGGAAACAAGCTCAGAGTTTTCAATCTTCTATAGTTTTAATGAATGAACAATGCTTTTATAAACAAACAGGTCAAGCCAACAACACTTCATTTGCTCAAGCATGGGAGAAGACATGAAAAGTTAATCCGCTATCACAAACCAAAAAAAACAAAAAGGAGAAATTATAAACTTCTGTTTACTTTTACATGCTGTATCTAATACCAAGTAGCAGCTGACTTCAAACCAACATAAGTAACTTTGCCGGTCAGTGATACTAGTACCAAGTAGCAACTGACTTCAAGTCTTCAACCGACATAAGTAACGTTGCTGGTCTGTGATAATAAACAAGTAAATTTATATATTGGACAGATATCAGGGCCTTAGAACATGAAACTTAATAAAGACAGAAACCAAAGTGCATGCATGGACGTAAATAGAGTGAAGAGGTGTATGTAACATTATAGAGATTCGGGCAGCCTGTCATGTAAGAAAATGCAAACTGTCCTGTCGGAGGCACATCCATCTCCAACACAAACACATGGTACACAGAGGGAACAGACTTGTTATGCATCATAGTGCACATTTCATTCAAGAAGAAAATTTAAAAAGCATAATGACCTCATACTTTTCCCTATAGTTCAAACTGTTCAATTAAGCTATCAATTTAAAAAGAAAAACATAAAATCACACCTGAAGTAGAGGAAATATGTCCATGACAAATCTAATAAATCCACTTGGCGTAACAGCAGCATCTCTTCAAATGAGAATAAAAGCAGCACCATTAGAGAGAGATAAAATAAGAAGCACAAATTGAAAATAACACAGAGAGGACTGTACTTTAACATTGCTCCAAGTATAATAACTCCAAAGAGGTTTATCCCACCCAAACCAATAACCATTGCTCTCTCTGATGAGCTTGTTTTACTGCAAACAAATGCTTATCAATGAAAAGAAAATCCATAACCGAGCAATTCTTAGCAAATAAATGCAGTACATAAAACACACACACAAACACACGCATATATATACATATATATATATATATATATATAGAGAGAGAGAGAGAGAGGAACCTGAATTGCCACTTTTTCTCCTTAAAGAATTTCTCAAATCCCCCAACCCAATCACTCCATCTTCTTCCTACATATTCCTTCCTTCCACTCCTCTGAGAAGAAGCTGTACGCTGCAGAGATGGAAATCTGTACAGAATATTTCCCTACACAAATAGTTTTGTAATCCATGAGGGTGGGAACTCTTTTAGCCAGAAATGTAACATGTGATGACATGATTCTTAATCTCAGTTCTCAGAGACACAGATCAAAAACTGGTATCTTATGTCAAAATCATAAATTTCAAATGCCTAAATTTTAAAGTCACAATAAATGCAATTCTTCGTAATACACAGAAACACGTGCAGATTATATATAATACATATACATTGTTTTTACATACCTCTTCATCTATTTCTGGCTGGCCATCAAACCGCAGAAGAACAGGCAAGACGTATGATTCATCACTCTAGAATTGACCCAAAAAAAAGTCAAACAACTTAACCATAACACTGATGCCAACAAATTAGTGCAGGCAAGAACTAATTAGTCAATAATTGATTGGCAAATAATTTGAAATAAGAAAAGCCACAACTTCAAAAGGTTTTCAGCAAAGAGAATTTGGAATAATCTCCAATGAGTTTTAAGCATTTTTCTAAAAAAGGAGAACACAGAAAAATACTGAATGTGAAGCTTATACATAGAACTTGAAGTAAGCGCTTAGCATTTCTGGATTACCTGACTGTGAACTACTTATGATATCAAAATATTTAAGCAACCACCAGATATATGATTAGGGGTCAGAGCACTGTTGATTAAATGATCTATGACATACAAATGCAGAAATAAGGTTGACACACGGTAAGCTAGGACTACAATGCAAATAAAGAAATATCTGAGATCCAATGAGTTGAGTTATTAAATTTTTTGTTAGGTGCTGCAATAATGGACCAAGGAAAGTTTTATCTTTTTAACCAATTCAAAGAATAAACGAAAACAAGTGTGACCTTAAGAGCACAAATTTCAAATTCAAGACAAAAACAGTATATTGGCTTTCAGAGCAACTTGCAAGAACAAATTACATGCTAATTACAAACTAGATTAAGACAAACATTAATTTATAATCATACCATCGCTCCATTTGTGGTTGGTAAATCAAGATATGGAGCAAGTTCTTCAGCTGTGACAACACCTCCATTAGAAGCTATGTATTGTCCGATCTGCAAATTTTGGTTGGCAAATGATGAAACTTTGTAGGGAGAATAAAACACTTAATAATCTGAATAACTACTGTCAGTAAATTGAAACAAAATGTTTCAAGCATTGACCAGCAAAATTAGTGCTCAAGCATTACCAACTTCCACCTTTCTTCTTCAATTCCTTGATTTGGGTCACCATCCCCGAATACAAAAGAGAAAACCTAAAAAAGTCGCAAACGAACTAAACTTTCTCTGAAGCATAAAACAACTGAGCAAAGCCATACTTGATCCATATATTTACTTTCATATCTTACAGATTCGATAAAGTTCATTCTCTCATCATCCTCAGCTCGTAGCTGTCGCCTCCTATAATAATATGGATCCCAGTACCTTATATAAGATAAACCAACGAAGGAGGTTATGTGAGAGTGATTGAACACATGAAAGGAATACAGATTAAAGAAGCAATATGTTTTAACATTAGATTATAGCATAAAACATGTTAATTTGATGGTCCAATCTCATTTATCAAATGAAATAAACTAAATACAAAACTATTTGATGTACGCAAACAAGGATAAAGAATTCTTAACACAATAGAAACTGATTTATTAATTCTAGTGCAATTCAGCAAACAACATGACCTTAAAACCTATGTTTATCTACTTAATGTTGTGTGTCAACGTCCTGTAGTTGGCCAGATCACTGCGAATTCTCAATTGTAATTAACATCCTGCTACAGTTCTAAAACTGCTAGAATTTTAACAATCTAAACAGTATTACCAAAACAAATCAGTTGGACTGAAGTAAAAGGTGAATCCTGTGTCATATGATCTGCCTCCTCGTCTTCCTCGATTGTCTTCATCACTGTCACCAGATCACAGTGTCAGCATCTTCTCTTCAACAACCACAGGCGTAGAATAATGTTGTTATAGTAATTTCAAAGTGTCAAGGTTAGTGGGTACCTTCTACTTGTGATTAGGGCAATAATTGTTGTATAAACAAGAACAATTGAAGCTATAAGTGCTGTCCCAAAGGAAACTCTAACTAAATATTCAACTGCAGCCTGCCAAGCAAGAAAAAGACTAGATTATTGCCCATATTGTATGACATCCAGCATTTTCTCCTCAGCCTCAACCCCAAAAAAAAAAAGAGTAATGAAAGCTTACCTTTGCTTTTTCAACCCAAGGTTCAAATTTTATTCTGAATGACTTGGCAGCAAGTTTTGCACGATAATCTTTTGGAAAGACAAAAAGGACATCACCTTCATCCGAAACCTGTTAAACCATCTTGAAAACAATGGTGCTCACAAATCAAGAACTTCAAAGATCCAAGAAATAGAGGTTATAACTTATAATACTAGAACAAGTCCCAAGAAACAACACGGTGATCCCCAAACAAAGATCAGGAAAGGCTCACCTAGGGAATAACTCAATAACATAGGCTTGCCTAGATTACTTCAGCAAAAAGAAAACGACAGATATTCAATATGATGATAGACAACATCTACTTATCCCCCCCCCCCCCCCAAGAAAAAAAGATGGCAGCTCGAGTTAATTCAACTAAACCATGTATGTTCATTATGGCATCTGTTAATTCAACAAGTAAGTGAAGATGCAATCACCCTTTGTATATTCTAACCGTAACTTCTATCAAAACTCGCTTAAGCCGAATAGCCAACAATAAGAAGCATATTAGTATAGCAAATACATCAAAACGGAATTACGGTATTCGAGATTACTTACAGACCACATCTAAATCTATTTCCGCCTCAATCAAACACAAAAAGCAACTTTTATTTTATTTTATTTTTTTGCAAGGGCAAAGTAAAACTCAGATGAAGTTGCTACATTCACACTCTGCTTTGGCATATCGGTTCAAATAGCAATTGGACTCAACATTAACACTAACATAGATCAGATTTATGGAACTGATATGAAATCGAAATTCAAAAACAAAATACCTCCAAGAAGCCATTTGTGTCGGAAGCGAGTGCTTGAAGAGCCTTTTGAGCTTCATTCAAGTTAAGCCCAGCTTTACTCGAAACATCTCCAATAGTAACCCTCCCGCCAAACGCATCAACGGCCTCCATTGCTCGTTTTCTCACATCGGACGGCAACTTATCAGTCTCGACAGCACGTCCAGGCCTAATCGCGTTGCTTCCGACATCAAGACTTGCCTTAATGACCGGAAATGAAACCCTAAGACTCCAAAAATTCGCGGATTTCCCCGGGAACGTTGACGAAGAAGTTAGTGTTTGATTTCCCGGAAACTTTTGGAGAGAAACTGAGGGTTTTGAAGTAAGGAAGCGGAACTTGGGTGATAGAGTAAGGCAAGTAGAGATTGAGGCCATTTTATCCAATTCCAAATTTTATATATGTGTTAAAAAAAAAATTAGTTCTTTTTAGCTTCGGCCATGGAAAAGAGTTAGTTTTAGAGGAAAAGTAGTAAGCTTGGCGGAGAAGAAGAGAGAGACAAAGAGAGAAAGCGGGAGGATTATGTTCTTGGATTTACTTTTTTACCCTTCATTATCTCAATCTTTATAATTTTTTTTCTTTTCTTTTTAATTTTCTTTAGAATTTCTAAAGCAATCTCCTCGAGACCATTTATTTATATTACAAAATAAATTATAATTATATTTAAAATATTTTATATTTATATAAATT
>JAQSVH010000009.1:8224636-8239866 GCA_029448705.1 Adansonia digitata
TTAATATAATTTTTTAATCCAAGTTTCATACTAAACTATCAATCTAATCTTTATCATCTTGGATTATATCTTTACGTGCAATTTTCGTCAAGCAAATAGTGCTTTTATTTGGTGGCCTAATAGCATAATGCACAAGATTTTGATTATTAATGATAAATGTTTTTCTAATATTCTTTTAATGCTTATTGTTGTTTAGCTTAAAAATATTTTGAACTGTTGTTTTAATAAAAAAAATTTTAATAAAAAATAATCAAAAGATAAATAAAAATATAGTCAATATTTAATTTGAATAAAAAACAATCACTTGAGAAAAAAAATTACTTTAATAAAGATTTTAAAGTTTAAAAGAAAAATAATGAATGCATATTTTATTAATTTTAAAAAATAATAATATATGGGTATATATATTTTATTAATTTAATAAAATATCAATAAATTAATAAATTATTAAAGATATATATGTTGTTAACTATTTACATGGTTGAAATTGATACTTTTATATATATTATTAATATAGATATATTTTCATTTTTTATAAGTACTTTATAAAACATACTAATAAAATGTGTATTAGAATTCTTTAAATGGATTAAAAATCTAATTACATAAAAACATATAAATAAAAAAAAAAATCAAGAAGCATTATTTCATTAACAGAAAAATCTAGTTTATCTTTGTGGGCGTAATACTTCCCGGGAAAACTCCAACCGCCTCGTTGTCAAGTATATATATATTTGCATTTCTTCTTTCCTTCCGGCAAAAATTTAAAATCAACAGCCAGTACTGGAGAATTCAGCCATCAATGGCAGCTCAGTCTCTTGCCAAAACCCTAATTCTTTCTTCAACCCTAAGCCCTAATATCAACGGAGCATCCTTCGAGAGCGTCAAGTACGTGGCCCCTACGGAGAGAACTGCAACAACGACGACTACAACAACCACCTTGGCTCCGCCACAGAGGCGAACCATGTCTGCTTTCGAAGCTCGAATCTCCCTCGTCTTCGCTCTCGCTTCTCAAGCTTCATCTGTCTCTCAACGACGTAAATGTTCAGTTTCGAATTCCAAATATTCAAGTTTTTAAAGTATTCTCTTGATTTTATAATTTTGAAAATTCAAACTAATTTCCTTGTAGTCTTGATGGACTTGGTCTCGGAGACTGCAAAATATGTGTTTCCGAAGAGGTTTGAGAGCCGAAATTTGGAGGAAGCGTTAATGGCAGGTTATTTTTTTATTGGGTTTAAATCATTAAAGTTAGCGAATTATAACTCATTATCTCATCAAAATTAATACTAATTAATGAATGCCTTGAAATCTTTGAAGAGGTGGCGAATTGTTGATTGACAAATAATAGAACTGCATTTTGACAAACTTCTTTTATGTACCGAGAAATTGAACCCTTATTGTTCCATGACCAGGCTTGAACAGAGATTTTGTAATTCAGACTGATAGGATTACTATTTATTTAATAAAAATGGTTTTAAAATATAATTATAAATATATTTTAAAATAGTGAAAGTGGCTTTTAGGCGGGACCCGAGCTGGTGCTGGACTCGGGCAAGCAATAGTATAATGTTTCGGGTTTGTCCTGGCTCATGGACACTTCTAAGATTTACCTTTAGTTTGTTTTCATTTACATTCCCCCCCCCCCCTCCTCTCTTACATGGATTTATTGGTGTAGTCCCTGATCTTGAGACTGTGAGGTTCAAGGTTTTGAGTAGGACAGACCAGTATGAGATAAGGGAAGTAGAGGTATGTAACATTTGCTTTGTGTTGTTTTATTTTATTTTGTTTTTAATTTTATGTTTACTATGTGTAGTCTAAAGAGAATTATGATTGTTATCACAGCCTTATTTTATAGCTGAGACAACGATGCCAGGGAAGACTGGATTTGATTTTAATGGTGCATCTCAATCGTTCAATGTTCTAGCTGAGTACCTGTTTGGTAAGGTAGTAGGCATTTATGCATTCCGAACTTTGCTTTCTACAATCTTCTCTTTTAATTTGCTTATTTTATATGTTTGCTGCTTATAGAATACAAGTAAGGAGAAAATGGAGATGACTACACCTGTTATTACAAGTAGGGCTCGATCTGATGGGGAGAGGATGGAAATGACAACACCTGTGATAACGAAGAAGGTAAGTTTAGTGTTAGGATTGTATGCTTAAACTTTTTAAAGCTTTGGAAAATGTTGTTAGTCGTTATAAATTTGCCCCATAGTTACTTGGATTTGTATTTCGTGGATTGTATTATTTTATGCCCTTTTATACGATTGTTCATTAAATTGGTTCTTATCCTTTTGATTACTTATGATTTAGGTTGAAAATCAAGATAAGTGGCAGATGTCTTTTGTCATGCCATCAAAGTATGGTTCCAATCTGCCATTGCCTAAAGATCCTTCTGTGAGGATCAGAGAGGTGCCAAGGAGAGTAGTTGCAGTTGCTGCCTTCTCAGGTTCTTAACTTCTGTGTAGCAATAGGCATCATATTTCCTGTTATCCGGTCATCAGAAAACAAAAATGAATCCGGCAAAGATATTTCCTATTAATATGCAAACTTTAATCCCTAATCTAACTATGAGTTCTCATGTATAAGTTCCAAGCACATTTTCTCACAATTTTTCATTTTCGTTCTGATATTAGCTGGTAATTGTTTATTGAATGGACCATCAAAGTTTCCTATTAACCTTTTATAATATCTTCTTCTTCAGAGAATAAAAGTACAGTTCAATTTCAATTTAAGGAACAAATAAGGCATGACATGGATATATTATTATTATTATTATTATTATTATTATTTTGTTTCTCAGCTCCTGGAACTAACATTGTTTATGAATTATGGTCATGTTCTTGGACCAGGTTATGTTACTGATGAAGAAGTTAAACGACGGGAATTGAGATTAAGAGACGCTCTGAGAAATGACAGACAGTTGCAAGTTAAGAAAGATGCTTCAGTCGAAGTTGCACAGGTCAGACCTATAGCACCTATAGCAAATTATCTTTAATGAAGTCAGTCCCTGAATAAGTTGCTTCTGGGCATACCTTTTTAAATAGTTCCATATTTTTGGTTGCAGTACAATCCGCCATTTACACTTCCATTTACCCGCCGTAATGAGATTGCACTGGAACTAGAAAAGAAGGAAGAATAGCTCTGGATTAAGGATTCCAGAACCCTGAGGCATCTGCTTACTAAATATGCAATGTTTTCCCTGTAAACTGAGTTACACCACTTGTTTAATATTTGCCTGAGCGGGTGGCATCATCTGCTATCTTATATATGCGACAAATCCATCTATATGATTGTATAAATTTGGTCAGTTATTCTTTTTAGATTTCTATCAGACATAACAACTTATGTATATGTTCATGGGAGACTAGCAAAATACGTTGATGGTTAAAATGCAGATTTTGTTTGGATTTTGGTTGTGTTAAACTAGTGATTCATATAAATCACAGTACAGTACATCACAATTTATTTTCTAAAAACAGTGGATCCTAAGAAGTCTTTAAATGGAAAATACTCTGTAGCTGGCTTGTATATCGACTGTTCTTGTGAAGCTAGTTCAATAACATTAAGAGATGCACTTTGTCCAATGGCACAAGTTGTGGCTTTAGGACTCCCATGAAGTGGGTCCTAGTTCAAGCCATGAGAGGTACACTGTGAGGGGTGATAAAACCTTGAGGGCCTATGGGCTCAAAGAGGACAATAGCTGGTCTGTGGTATGACAGCAAGTGCATTCAAGGGAGTAGGCAGGGTCACGGGTGACGCTGTAGGCCCGTGAGGTAGGTAAGGTCACCCGGCTGCCCCTGATGGGATGCGGAGCACTTATGAGGGAGTGGGCTAGACCCTGGGGCAGGGCCATCACACTTCGACTAGCAAGTTACCATCCTTCGCTCTTTACATTTAGGACTCGAACTACTTAGGATATGAGAAACTGATCCAGCTGAAGTCAGATTCAAGGTGCATTTGCATTTGGATCCTCAATCAGAGGCACCCCCACCGCACTTCTGTTGCCTCTAACCTTGGATCCAAATGGACCCTTTGAGTTACTGGGAATGCGGATTGATTTGGTTCGCAGAACACAAACCAGAATGTAATTCGCTATTTACCATAAATGGTAAGATAGAAGTTGTCTTCTTCAGTTCACTTAGAAGAACATTTACTTATATTAACATAAGTGTTCCAAATTCCAATTCCCAGAAAATTAATAGAAGAATGAATAATTGAGAATTTGAATAAGGCTGCTATCTTTTTTTTTTTTTTTTTGACTTTCCATTTCTTATTTCTGTTCCATTTACCAAAATGGAGGTCCTTGCATGTTGGCCACTACATTTAAAAGCTTACAATGAAGTCATAATGCTTGTAAATAGTTCTCCCACTGCCCTTTTTCCCCCCCCCCATCTTGTCAAGAGGGCTCTGGAAGCTGCATTTTCTTCCCGTCTGTCTATGAAAAATATGAAAAGGGGGATCGAATTAGGTTACACACTTAACTAACCGATGAAAATCAAATGAAATTTGATGTGACAATCGTGGTAATGTAACAATATATTTTATTCATATCAATTAGAGCATTAAAAATTTTAGGCTAGAGACCAATTCTGTATCTAAACAGCGGCATAATGGTCAACCATCAGGCCTCGTGGAGGGGGTGTTTCAAGATCTGAACACCTTCGAGTGGTTAGAAGAGTCTGTCTTTGGGCTTTTAAGTATTATGGCCGAATGTTACTCGAATTTGGAAGTGATTGTCAGATACGATTATGTATTTTATATGTGTATGTTTAATTTTAATTTTTTATATATATTTAA
This sequence comes from Adansonia digitata, assembly GCA_029448705.1. NCBI lineage: Eukaryota > Viridiplantae > Streptophyta > Magnoliopsida > Malvales > Malvaceae > Adansonia > Adansonia digitata. The sequence continues at coordinate 8,229,437 of JAQSVH010000009.1, forward strand.
AAGATTATACTTGTATGCTCAAATTTAAATATATATGATATTAAATATAAATACTTTTAAAAAAATAAAAAATTTAAATAATGTCCACCTATACGAAAATGAAGAGTCTAGATGACATGAATTACACCTACCTCGAAAAAGTGACACAGAACTATCATCAATATTTCCATTCCTATAAAGACATCTGGCATATACTTTTTTTTTTCTTTCATCTCCTGCATGCGGAAAGAGCTAAGTCTAAGGTGATAAGATACAAAGCAAAAAGTTTTGGCTCTGCATGTTTAAAAAAATGCCATACATGGCAGACTTGGTGACATGCATGACCCATTAAATGAGCCAATCAAAAGACAGCTGATTTTCAAGCGTGTTGTTCATGGAGTGCCTTATTTTGTAATTCCTAGCTTTTTTGTTTTGTTTTTTTTTCCTGTGTTTGACATACTTTGGATGTTAACATGAAGAAATAGGGCCATGTTAATCTATTGTCACGAGGATTAAATCTATTAATTTATCTGTGTTAGTTTCTCTGTACATCCATTTGACCTTTGTCTAGCGATATTTTAGCCTTAACTTTCATTCATTAAACGTTTAAATTTTTGTTACCAAAAGCTATGATGAGTTGAAATGATTTCATCTATTAAACTTACAAAGAGTGGAAATGACATGGAATCCGCATGTGATCAATTCTATTTTACCTTGTTTTCTCAGAACCTTTCTGCGTTTAATTTTCTATTATCATATTTTCTTATGATTTAGGCTAAAGTTGCTTCGATGATATAGTACTGGCCCGAATAACATATTGGTTTAGGCTTATTTTCAAAGGAAAAATTTTCTGAAATCAACGCTCTTACAAGAAGCAAATTGAGAGCTTGATTGGTGTTGGAAATAGATTACCAAGGTCAGAGTATCACGATTCACTGCCCGAGACATAACATAGCAAAATTTGCTAAAGCTTTTCCTGCACCAGATAATGAATTTCATTTTTACTGGGTCAAGTTGACTTTGTCCTATCAGTTTATGAAAGAATTGCCTATTAATTATGAGCAATAGCACCAATACTGTCATGGGCGGAGCATTTAGACGCACCAACATAGCCCTAATAATTACCAATGCAGAAAGGATAATTAGAGAATTGTTTTTAGTAAGATTCAGGATTGGATTTTTAGCATAGATTAGGCTCTAAAGGATGCATAAGTTGCTTTCATTCCTTTTTCCTTTTTCCTTTTTCCTTTTTCCTTTTCAAACAGCTTTTTATGGTGAGATGGCTATTAGAAAAATGTTCTTTTTAGTGACATGGCGGGTGAGACCAAAGGCCTCAAGTGGCTTCAATGCATCATCTCATTACTTGGTTTTGTGGCACATATTAATTTAATTTCTCTACTGGGGTGAAATATGACAACATCTGGTCTCCATTGGTGAAACTTGATTCATGTTCTGACATAAAAACGATGCCGAAGTTTTGGACATTTTTCGATAGCTGAATGGTTGTTGGGGCTTTTACCAATTAGTCATTAGTTCAAAGCCCGTATGTACCATGTCTTTGAGGCATCAGAAGCACTAGCTATTGTGTTTGAGACCTGGTAATAAAGACCAGTGTATCCTGTAACTGTTGTATTATGGCCACTTGCAAGCTTCAATTATTAGTCCATTGACTTAGCATATGCTAGAGTGATATATTCTTTATTTCTTCGTTTAACTGGGTGGTGGTTGAAGCCATTTAATTGATGACAAAACATGACAAAAGTTAATGGATGTTCACGAAGGACATGGATCTGATTCTCATAAAAGAGACACCATACATTGTGTGGTAACATTGTTGCAGTGTATATATACATATACATACATACATATATATATATATATCTACTTTTTCTTTAAGATAATTCTAGCAAAGAAGAGTAAGTTTAGTTTTAGTACATAATATTCTTTACTAGTTTACTTCAGCTATGCTTTCCAATACAGGCTTATAGCCTCTGCAGTCACCATCAGCATCAGATATGTCGATTATATTTGTGCTTCGATTACATTGCATATGAGAGACCATATCCCGGACTGTAATTCCTTTTTGAAGCAGCTCTTGCAATTCTTGCTTACTGATTATCAACTTAATTCTTACAGGAACCTCTGGATTTGAAAAGCTCACCTTTTTCTTGCTCTCTTGGGATGTTGATGATGGAACAGGTATAAGGTAATATAGCTGCCCCGGAAGCAGCTTTGCATCTGGCTGACTATGGTGGAAGCCTGAAAAAGAATCAGACAGTACATAACCAGGGAGGTCTGATAAAACTTGTTGAACTTCGATCGGTGCTTGATATTCTAGGATTTTCCCGTCAGTTTTCATCACTCTGATTAGCTTCTTTTCCAGAACGAAGCAATTCCCCATGGCTTTGTTTGCTGCTTCTTACAATATTTAAAAAGAAAAAATTATATTTTGAAAGTATGAGTTTCTGAGTGGAGGATGTTTAAGTGCAAATGTGTTGGTATTTAAAGAATGTGGTTATGGCAATGCCCTCATAACATACAAATATTACACAAATGCCTTTCTCTGGACCCCATTTGTTGATTTTGGCTGGTGTGTACGCTGGACTTAAAAATCGATCATTCTTTTTTTGCAACATAAGGAAAATTAGTCAAAAAGAGTTATTTTGAGTAATGGAGCAGACCCAAAGTTAGTGGCGAGAATTAGTTGAATTCGAACGGATTTGAGTTAGATTATTTTTTATTTAGTTTTTTTTTTTGAATTTAAATTTTTGAAGTTCGGATTATATTGAGATTAGATCTTTGATTTTTTTATCAAATTAAATTTAAATAGATTTAGATTTTTTTTAATGTGCTTTCAGGGTTGGGTTTATTTTACAACCAGAACCGGCGGAAGTAGGAGAAAAATAGCAATGCAGATTACAGTATAATCAAACATGTAAGATGTGCATAGGCAAACAACTTGCTCTTTCTCATCATAGTTACTTACATTTCATCAGTTTATGATGAGTCGACTCATTGAGGGTTAACAAGTCAATGATAGAAGTAAGTGCATTGTTACCAAACTGCATTTTAACAGCATAAGATGTCAGCTTGGATCCTCCCCGAGGACCACTAAAAAACAAAGAGTGTCTGACCATCGAGCTCCATGGACGGGGCCCCTGTCATTGACTCTCTACATGCATATCATTCACAATTTCCCTGTGGCGGATTCGTTTCATCAACGACATGCGTGTTGAATCTCTCTCCCATGAGGTCGGTAACAAGCATGAAAGGCATCATTTTGTTCTTTCGGTCATTTTTTTCATCATGCTCATTTGCAATTTGTGAACTCTAATTTTTGTGAGTCCTTGAATTCTAAGTTATAGCTATGATTTTTTATTTTTTTAAAATATTTATGTTTAACATTTATATTTAACATAAATACATGAAAATTTTTTTAAAAAAATAAATATACCGTGTTTGATAAGTACCTTATCCAATATTTATATTCGAATCCGAGTAACTTAGCTAGGTGCTAGTTGAGCTACGAGAGTGCTTCTCAAGTATTAAAATTGTGCTCTTGTATTAAAGAGAGAACAAGTTACACGTACTCTTTATTTTTTTCAAGATCTATGTCCAACACATATTTTAATACGGGCAAAAAAGTATAATCTTTCAAATGTATAAAAAAAGTTAAATAATTTAAATATATCGATGTTAAACACATACGTTTATCTTTGTAACATAAAACAAGAATTTAATTACATTCTTTTTACTTTGTAGATTATGAATTTTTTTTTTTTACTGGTTCTTATAAATGCTGAATAAATAAAGCATGAGAGGGTGTAAGCAAAAGTGACAACTCTGGTCTCTTGCCTGGTTATTAATGTCAAAGAGAGATCTGTATTTACAAAGCCTTACATGTGAGTTAATTTGCAAGCTACTAGTGCTTCTTGAACAGAGTTCAAAGTCAAGGGTCTGACCCTAATTTTATTGAGAACTTGATTAAAAAAAAGTTGGAAAAATGAAAGTCAAAACTCTTAAATTCATATCTACTACACCATCTGACAATAAATTCTTATACTTTCGAGATTTTCCTTTCATAGTATCGAAAGGTAGCTCTATTTTAATAAGAAAGTTATGCATCTTCGATTGCATTTCAATTGTGTCACTTTTATAATATTTTATGATATTTTATTTATAAAAAATTTTATTTAAAATTTTAATTCACGATCTTAAGCTTAATTCTTGTGAATCATTAATTATTTATATATATTGATGCAACGATGAGATCTAGTGGATTGAATAGGCTCGAAGCTAATGGGGAGGACTTGCAAGATAGAAAGGATTAGAGGGCGTTGGAGTTTTGTATTTTAGGACGCTTTTCAAAACTTAAGTCAGTAAAAGATTAAAGAGAAGAAAATAAGTAGAATAAAAATATATGTAATATTACCTTCAAGCATATCACTTATACCTTTATATATGAGACTCGTTGGTTATTTTATCTTATCTAAGTCTCTAAAATAGAGTTTGATAGAGAATGAATTTATTTGACGCTCTATAAAACTTGATAAAGATCGAATTTATCTAAAATATTATCATAAAATCATTATTATTTTTAAATAAAATTTATTTTTTTAATAAATAAATTATCTTATTATATAAGCTATGAGAAGATATAATAATACCAAATTATAATAAATATTAATAATAAATAAATTTAAATTTATAAAATAATGATCGTCATATTCATCGCGATCGCTTAGAACTCCAATTGTGGTTCATCTAAGCGGTTGATGCTGGTTAACGAGTCTCCCAAATTGGCGGCCTGAGGTAAGTGGCTGTCCAGCTAATCACACAAGTGCACGCGGCTAGCTTGTTCCATCAGGCCATAACTTTTATTTTAAAGGCAAGAGTCAGAGCCCAATTGATTGGACCTCGATGGCAGAATTGTAAGTCTTAGGGAAAAATATGGTCCCTCCTGTTGAAGAGAAATGAATGAATGAAAATGATTGAGACCCACTTAGTAGGGCAAGAATATGATAATGAATCATGAAGAAAGAAAGAAAAAAAGTTTGCTTAGTGGTGAGTGATGCTGTCATCACGCATGGCTTTGCCAATGGATTGTGGAGTAATTCATTTAACTAGTGGGACAGCAGAAAATCAAAACCCTCTTATTAGAAATTTTACGAGTGATCTCGAGTTATCGTATGAATATATAATATAATTTTTTAAATATATATTTATCTTCGATATTAATTAAAATTTAACAACATAAATAATAACAGATAAAAGTTCATGTAACCGTCAACAAAAAAAATAATTACTGGTGACGTAACCAAGAGGTCTCACACTTTGTTACTCATGTGTCAAGCAATTACTTAATCCAACAAAATTAACTCAATTGGATTATCCGAATTAAATTTTAATATAATTTTTTTAATTTAATTTAAAAATTTTAAAAAATTTAAATCGTCGATTGGTTAAAGTCTAAAACTTTTTTAGCGCATATAAATTCTCTTGAAATGGCAGTGAAAGTAGGACAGAAAGTACACAAAATTGAAAGGCAAGTGTACAATTTTTGGGCACCGATATTCATTTGCTGCTCTAAATTTATACATGAGAACCATACAAATATCTTTGAGTCTCCATTAGAAAAATAGGGGATTGTGAATGATATCATCAGTTGCGGGTAAATAGCCAATAAAGAAAACACCAGTATGGCCTTACCAATATTATATACAGCCTCATGGATGAAGACAGTTTTTGATATACAGAAAAAATTTAAAAAAAAAAAACCTCACGATTTTATTATTTGTTCAATAGGAAAAGTTTTCATCCCAATCAAGATAAATGGCGAAACATCATTTGGTGGTGGTTTAGATGGCTTGAGATAACAAATATCTTGTTCTTTTGCCTGTTGGTTTGAGGATATTTAAGATTCATTTAGAAAACCAAAGTACCCTCAAAAATTTTTCTTTTTCTCATTTTGGGTTGTCTATATTTTCTGGATTAAAATGGTATTATTAGTTATGTCAGCCTGATGAATTCTTAAGATGATCTGCGATATTAAAACTTCTTAAAAGGCCAATATTTCGAAGAGCGTTTATATTTTTGACGTTATGATGGCAAAAATATCCCATTTTAAAAGGCGTATAAAGTTATGGAATGATTATGTCAGCCTGATGAATGATTTTGGTCACCTGTAATATTAAAAGGGATTTAAAAGAAAAAAGAACCCACTTATTTACAAAAATTGCTTAGCATTTTCAGACAATCTCACAATCATGGCAAAGCAGGCCCCATTTAAGCAAATCTTGGAATATCAGATTCTCTTTATCTTGATTTGAATCATGAATGTCATTGTCTTCCCCCAAAAACAAGCAAAAACCCATTTCACCATTTTTTATTCATGAAATTTAAGATGGTTTCTCAAGAAGACTACGAACCAAACTCTCTGCCATGCTTTCCTGCACTTTCATGAAAGTTGTATTGCTTTTTGTCATCAATGGAAAAATGTTGACACTTGGAACTTTGGCTTGTTGCTGTCCGTATATACCCTTTTGAACTGAAGAATTCAGAGATTCACGCATGAATAATAATAAGTCTTACAAGTCTTTCTATGGTTCAAAAATGAATATAAACAAAGCAACCCTGTTTTCATATCAGAATAAATATTCCTTTCTCACTCTTTTTTGTTTTTTTGTTTTTCCTTTTTTCTGATATAAAGTCTAAGTAACTTCCCGTTACTACCACACAAATAAAGCTGAAACTATTGATTTTTACCTGCCAAGACTGAAGGTTGCAACTCTTTTCGGTTTCTAGATATTGTCCAGAGAGGGGACCATGGACTCAAACCTTGTCTCTTTAGCTTAATTAACCTCCCATAGATTAAATTTATTTCCACGTGTACAACTCACAGGGTCGCATCCTTTCCTCAAGATTTTGTTAATATAAATTAATTAAGAACTTTGTTTTCCAAAGCCTTCAACATGATTGATTGAGAAGGTAGAAAATTGAATCGTCTTGTCTGAGTGTTATTCTTCGGGACGGCTGCCTTTTTACCCGGATGGTTGAGGTGAAGTCGTGGTTGATTTGGCCTTACCTATTCTACCCATCTGGCTGTTGACAAGAAATTGAATAGTCAATAGTTAACTTTTGACATAATTTATCATGAAATCATTCTCTCTTTTTAAATTACATTTCTAATAAAATGTATAATGTATTTATTTATATACTTAGAGATTCATTTTTTTTTAGATATAGAGTAATACATCTTATTTACTTCTTTAAAATGTTTAGTGTGATATTTATAAATAAGATTATATAATGTGAACAGTTCATATTAAGTAAAACATTCATATCCAATAGATATTTTATTTAAAATATTTTAAAAATAGGAAAAGATTTAAAAAAATTACATATCAAACATATATCTTATCTGAATATAATTGTATTAGACACATACTTTATTCGACGCTCCATTTGAATCAGAGTAACATATACGAAAGATGTTAGAATTTACTCAAACTTTCTTCTATATTTGAAAATAATAAAAAATTAGAAAGTTAAAAGTGTAATTTCACTATAAGCCTTTTTACATCATTTTAGTTTGTATAAAAAATTTAAACTTAAACTTATTAACTGTCCACTATTAAAAATAATTAAATGAACTAATTAAACTTAATTTCTAGATCTAAACCCTATGCAGCGACATTGTTAAAAATTCAATTCTCCTCGGTTCTTTAATTTAGACATTTGGTAACCACCCAGAACGGTCCACGAAATCTAGAAACTCTGTGGGCACATCAGTCGGTTGTAGAGCTCATTTTGGACTCATTAGATTAACCTGGGTTGAATTTAGTCCATATAATCATGGATTGGACTCTTCTCCTACTCTGATTTACTTATGACACCCAAGCTTTTGAGGCCTCTCACTGTTTGGGCTTCACTAACCTTAACCAATCTTTCTTAACCCAATTACTTATTTAATTAATTAAATTAGATTGGGCTTTGATCATATTTCATGGTTTTCACAAATTGGTGCGTTTGGCATCAATTAAAAGGGATTTTTAGACTGAATTGCACTTCAATTTATTGTTTAACTGAGCCATAAAGTTTGCCAAGCGAAAAATAATAATAATAATCTTCCTCAAGAATCGAGAAAACATAAGTACGGCTTTAGAAGTTAGAACTGTGTTACATCCATGTAGTGTCCAAGAGCCATGGTGGGAGGGAGGGAGAGTCCTTAACATCCTCAAAGTCCTACTTTTTCTCGCCACTTTTCCCGCATAGACAATCAAGACCGATGGAATTGAAGTTTATAAAAATCAAGTAAAATTATTTGGTATTGTGGCTCCCTGCTTTGGTGGCATTGAACTTGCAAATGGCAGTACATATGTTAGATTATGCTATGAAAAATTTATGCATGAACGCAATAGAATTGAGATTTATAAAAATCGAAGTAGAATTATTTAAAGTATATCCATATTATCTGGTCAAACACTTAGAAAGGGATTTCTATATCATATTATATAATGCAAATTGATCCTGTATTAAGAAACAAAAATGAAAATTAATATTTCAGTCATATTTGTTATGAAAAAATAGAAGCTAAAGTGGCATTTGTGGCATTTGATTTCTATTAAAACGATGCTTTGTAGGAATAATGGTATTAAAATGCTATGTCAATATTAACTATGCACATTATTATTTTAATATAAGTCAAATGTTACGTCAATTTTTACAAAAAAGTTATATTAGTTGTTGATTTTACCTTTCTACTTCAATTTTAAAATTATAAATACTAAATTACCCGCTTTTTAGTACAATGATCAATTTGTACTAGATGATATGATGGAGGAACCTTTCAAATACTTTGACCCCGAATCATTACCGTTAAACGCAAAATCTATTGTAATTATTCAAAAGTCTATTCATACGAACCAAACGAATAATTCAATTCATAAGCAAATTTAATTACAACGTTTTGGGAAACACGATAACTAGCTTTCTTAAATAAAAAGCCATCAATTAAACCCCACTAAAACCAAAATTTTTTGTAGTGGTCTATTCTTGAGTTTATGATGATTTAGTTTTCTATATTTTCTCTTGATATATGTGTTAATAATATATTCTTTTTGCCTAATTATTTAATCCATAACTATTAGTTAAACTTTCGATAACAATAGTGTTGATTATTAAAATATTTTATTGAATAAAGAACTTGTACTTCCTTTCACAAAGAGATTAGAAAAAAACTGATAATAGTTGTAAAATAATAAAGACTGGTATTTCCAGCTTTTAATTACAATTTAGGATAATATATTTGTTGATTCAATTAGATTGTACTAAATATTATCACATTTTAAGATACATTCATCTCATAAGTTTATTTTTTAAAAAGAGATGCATAAATAAAAGGATGATTCTTGTTTTATAAAAGCAGAGTTTCAATTCTTTAATGAAACGTTGGAGTATTAGTCGAAAATATTAACGTAAAATTTGTGCAATAAGTTATTGCAGCTCTCAAAATCCAATAGAAGTAACTGTGCATCCTTCGATTTTCCTTTGAGGTTTTAGTAGTAGAAAGGAGAAACTTAAAAGGCTGAAAAAACAAAATCAACTTTTAACATTTTTATCTAACTAGGTTAACAATGATATGTGACAATAAGTAAGAAGTGGGGGCTAATGTGCAACCGTATAATCTTTGTTGACCTCAAAATCTGTTGTAGCTGTTCACGGTAACAGTCAATCAGAAAATAAAACAGTCAGAGGGCAGCAAAATTTGTATTCCAAAATGTTTTCTTGACCTTCAAGCCGGTAGTTTTTTTAGTGAATGAAGAGACAAGACAAAGAGAGAGCAAAGTATAACAGCCATTACGGAAGTTGCGTTTATATATATAGCTATCAAGATCTATGTTATTTGAATTCTTTATTTTTTTTTATAATTATTTATTTTCGATATTTATGTTTAATATATATGTAAAAATAAATATAAAATATAATTTTTCAAGTATATGATAAATTTTTTTTTTTTAAATATTTAATATACTGTGTTTGACACTCATTCCGAATTCGGATAATGTAGATCAAGATTATCATGGTATCCTAAAAATAATTTCTACACGTAACTATTCTCTAAGGCTCAGCTTCCCAACATCAATATGATATCAGGTGGAAGAGTAACACGTACATAAGAATTCCTATCAGAAAGTATGAGTATGTCCTTGATATGGTCCTCACATTGTGGGGGCTAAAGTATATCCTTTTATTAACCTCTTTACCTTTAATGAAAGAATCCTTATCTCTGCTTTGAAGTTCTGATATCAAAAGAGTTGTCAACAAATAAAATAGCTTCGATTCTCATCTCCATTCTCTGTGGCATTGTGCGTATCACTTGTCCATTGTACCATTGTCTTTCTCACCTTTTTCATTGAGCTAAGAGAGCTTCCTATATTTTATTGTGGACC
>JAQSVH010000009.1:8286175-8296623 GCA_029448705.1 Adansonia digitata
TGATCTATTGTTCTTAAGATCGGGCGATCGCCCATCAGTAACATAAAGGCGATCATCAAACCATACTTGATAGTGATGTGACCTCTCCGATAATGACTTAAATACAGAGTTGACATCCACTGAATGGCGGCCGACTGACTGAGCCGATCATTGGGCATCATAGCCTGACACCTAGCTCGACGTTGGTCACATCACCACCAAATCATCTGACACAATGTCCCTAAACAAATCCTATAAAAGGGGCAAACATGCTCACAGGTATGGATTCGACTCCAAAAAAGACATACATACACTATTACATCAAACACCCCTCTAACTTAACCATTGGAGAGGGCCATCGGAGTCAAACTCCGGCGTCCTCCTGACTCTCTCTGTTTTACAGGGTTTTGCTTGGCTCTTGGTACCAGCGAAGCAAACTTCAATAATTGGCGCCGTCTGTGGGAAAGTGATCGAAAAAAGACCATGGCCCACCGGAGTGCTGACATCCATAAAACACCTTGTCATCGCTCGAAACGATAAACTGTTTCGAAGTTCTAGCAACCCCAACAATACCCAGCTCATCAAATACCCAAACATCCCACGTACCGATCTCACTACCTTCATGGTTGTCTCACTCGCCACTGGTGTACTATCAAAACCTATTGGGATTGATCCCGCCACTGGCCACCTTCATCCCACACCTTGACCAAGCCGCTGGCCCCAACACCACGGTCCCAACAACCATTATCACCACTAATACCCTACACATACCTTTTGACACCCTATTATCCCTCTTTGCTCAATTTAGTACACCTACACCACTTAGCCAGCTAGACTACCATGCACATTACCAAGCGCAATTTCAAGCCATCGCTAGTCAACTGGCCGCCATCCAACAATCTCAGATCTAGTTAGCACAGCTCATCAACTCCCAAACCAATCGCCAAAACACGTAACCTATTGATTGCCCAAACCAACACATGGCAAACAACCCAAACTCAGACATGCAAGAGTGGCATGTTACAATTGACCGAGCCACCCACCCAATGGTAGAAGAAAGCACCTGCTCCACGTCGATTCCGCAACAAATGACGCAAGGAACTTCCCATCATACTAGTGGGCATCACGTGTCGGGTTCGACTTTAGATCTCGCCCAACAAGTAATGGCCTTGAAATAAGAGATCAAGGATCTTCATGAGCCGCGGAGAGACAACTGGGAATGTTTAACCGAGGAACATAACCCCCTCTCACATGACATCCGTTAGGTGCAAGTCCCTTAGAAGGTCAAGCTCTCCCCCGACACTTATGATGGTAAAACTGATCCAGCCGACCATCTAAATCATTTTTGCACTTTCCACAACCTGCGCGATGTGTCGGACGCCATCCAGTGCCGTATCTTCCCAATGACGCTTCGGGGACCAGCACGGACCTAGTGGTACTCCTTGAACGCAGGATCTATCACCAACTTTGACCAACTGGAAGACATTTCCTTGCTCATTTCAGTAGCTGCAGAACAGTCGCCAGAGCGTCTGCTAGCTTAATGGCGATCAAGCAAAATCATGACGAAACGATTCGCGATTACCTTAAGAGTTTCAATGCAGTCGCCCTGCAGGCCCGGGACCTGAATGACGAATAGGCCATCCAAGTCTTCACGACTGGCATCTACCATAAGTACCTAAAGTATTCCTTGACGGACGCCCAACCCACGAAGCTGTACTAGCTTTACGAGAAGGTACAAAAAATACAAAAGTCGAGGAAATAGTAATTGTGAGTCGACGAACGAAAACCTGGGACCGCGAGCAAAGAGGAGTTCAAGGACCAAAGCCTAACCGGTTAGCCAATCGCCCAGGCAACCGACCCCAAAAGAAGGTGCCGACCGTCGCATCACAATAAAGCCCCACGAGGAAATGAACATGACCCGTTTCGCATAAGAAATACGAGTCTTACACACCCCTGATGGCTCTAAGATCTCAAATTCTCAATGCCATAATGAAAGAAGGGCTTCTAGAGCACCCGCCTCTAATGAGAAGCGATCGCAGCAAGTGTGACCTTGAGAAGCTATGTAACTTTCACAACGACATCGGGCATGCCACCGAAAACTGCTTTAGCTTGAAAAATGCCATTGAATCACTAGTTAGGAAGGGGGCGATTAAGCAGTTTGTTAAGAAAGAACCACACGCCAAGGATCGCACAGGATCCCCAAATGAGCGCCGAGAGACCGCACTCAAATGACCTGTCATTGGCATCATAAGCATGATCGTCAGTTCGATGGAGACTTGGACGGTTAGCAAGTCAAAACGCAAGTTCCATCTTCACTCTGTAATGATGGTCGACGTGGCACCCAAGCATGTTGAGCAAACGGATTGGGGGATCCGTTTTGACGATGATGACTCGCACCTTTTATTTGATCACGAAAATGATCCCATCGTTATCTCTGCCACCAAAGGTAATTACCCGGTCCACAAGATCCTTATCGACAAAGGAAGTGCTTCGAAAGTTCTGCAGTGGGATGCCTTCCTTCGCATGGGCTTTAATACAGGTGACCTGACCCCATCATCCCCAATATATGGACTGGCCAACCAACCAATACCCGTCAAGGGGATGATCACGCTCCCAGTAACTATGGGCGATGAGGAACACATTGTGAATGCTTTGGTTGACTTCCTTGTTGTCGACCAGCCTTATGTTTACAACGCAATCATTGGCCGCTCAATGATGAAAAAGATAAAAATGGTCACCGCGGTCTACTACTTCACGATTAAATTCCCCACACCAATATGGATTGGATATATGCGTTCCGACCAATGAACCGCACGCCAATGCCACTTGTTGTCAATTGAATTAGCCACACGTCAGCCAGTTCAATCCATGATAATTCCTCCGGACCAACGGTTCACACTATCACACCTGCATAACTAAAGGCGATCAACCTGGAGTAACTAGATGCCAGATATGGTTTCCACGACCAGAAGCCTCAGCCGACCGAAGATACTAAAAAACTGACTCTCTATGATTCAGATCCAAAGTTGGCTACCAGCATCGGTTCTTCTTTTGATACTCAAGAAATGATCCTCCTCGTAAAATTTTTCAAAAAGAACACCGACGTATTCGCGTGGTCCGTAACTGACATGCCTGGCATTAACCCAGCCGTCATCATGCACTCACTCTATATGGACCCACGAGCCATACCGGTCAAACAAAAGAAGCACAAATTTGCTTCAAAATGGCTCCAGGCGATACGTGAAGAGGTTGACAAGTTATGACTAGCCAATTAAGTCAGAAAAGTAAAATACCCTGACTAGCTAGCTAATGTAGTCATAGTCAAAAAGGCCTCGGGGAAATGGCGAACGTGTGTAGACTTCACCGATTTAAATAAAGCCTGCCCGAAAGATAATTACCCTCTCTCCAGTATTGATCGACTGGTTGACGCATCAATAGGCCACAAACTCCTTAATTTCATGGACGCCTTCCCAGTGTACAACCAAATCAAGATAGACCCCTGCGATCGAGAAAAGATGGCGTTTATCATAGAAGATGGTACATTTTGCTATTAAGTCATGCCATTCGGCTTGAAAAATGCAAGCGCCATATTTCAATGCTTGGTCAATAAGCTTTTCAAAGGACAAATCAGGCGTTCAATGGAAATTTATGTGGATAACATGCTCGTCAAAAGCCTTTCTCTTCACCAACACCTCAATGACCTTTCAAAAATATTCAACATACTCCATAAATACAAAATGAAACTTAACCCTTTAAAATACGTGTTTGGTGTGTCCGCAGGAAAATTTTTGGGATATATGATCTCCTCCAAAGGCATTGAAGCCAATCCTAAAAAAATCAGTGCAATCATACAAATAGGCCCGCCATAATCAATAAAAAAAGTGCAGCATCTGACGGGGCGAGTAGCGACACTCAGTCGTTTCATCTCTAAATCTGCAAAGAAATGTCTACCATTCTTCATATTGCTTAGGAGGGCGACTAGATATCAATGGACTGAAGAGTGCCAACAGTCGTTCGACCAACTCAAACAACACCTGAGCACTCCCCCATTGCTTACTAGTTCGAAGCATGGAGAACCACTTTTTATCTACCTCGCCGTGTCAGATGAAACTGTCATCGCTGTCTTAGTTTGTGAAGAACGGAGATGTCAGTATCCCGTTTACTACATTAGCTAGGAACTGTAAGCTGGCGAACTTCATTACAGCAAGCTGAAAAAACTGGTTTTTGCACTCGTCATTGCAGCAAAGAGGCTAAATTAATACTTTCAGGCACACCCAATCACTGTCCTCACTAACCAGCCTCTTAAAGACATCCTCTTCAAAGTTGATTCTGCAGGATGACTTGTTCGTTGGAGCATCGAACTTAGTGAATTCAGACTCACCTACAATCCTCGAAAAACCATCAAAACGCAGGTGCTCGTCGACTTTGTCGTCGAGTGTTCCTTTTTGGAATCTCAAGACAAATCACTAGAACCTGTCCAACCCGGCGATCATACTAGCACTCCTGGTCACCTACCCCTAAGCTTCAAAACCAACGAGTGGCATATTCTTGTTGATGGATCTTCAGGCAAGACAAAAGGAGGAGCTGGAGTATTATTAGTCGATCCCCAAGGTCACGAGCGGCAATATGGCCTCTCATTTCAGTTCACCACCTCCAACAATGCAGCCAAGTATGAGGCTTTAATTGCTGGCATGGAGTTGGCCAAAACCCTGGGCGCTAATCTTAATCGCCCACACAGACTCTCAACTCGTAGCTAACCAGGTAAACGACCTATACGACATCAGGGACGAACTACTCGCCAAATACCACAAGGTTATCGCCACCCTCTCTTAATAATTCACCCACATCACCATCAAGCAGATACCCAGAGGAGATAACTCAAGGGCTGACGTTTTGTCGAAGCTGGGCAGCACCATCGACATCTCCACTAGGGGAAAAATTCTTCTCGAAAGCCTCCCAGTTCCCAGCTACGATAGATACGTACATCACATTATGGATGACGTCAAAGAAAACTAGATGACGCCAATTATTTCCTTTCTCAAGGATAACTAAGCTCCAACCGATCCGGTGCAGAAAAGGAGAATGCAAAAATAAGCATCCAGGTACATAATTCTCAACAACTTTCTGTATAAAATGTCTTTCAATCTTTCATTACTCCGATGCCTTAACCCTACTGAGGCAACTTACGTCTTGAAAGAGATACACGAAAGCGTCTGTGGAAACCACCTTGGCGAGCATTCACTGGCCCTTAAGGCCTTGCGATAAGGCTTCTTCTAGCCCACAATGAGAAAAGATGCTACCGCACTCATTAAAAAATGCGACAAATGCCAATGCTTCGCCCTTATTCCCAGATAACCAGCTGAGGCGCTTAAACAACTCTTTAATACTTGGCCGTTCTATGTCTGAGGCATTGACATATTAGGTCCATTCCCTATGGCGATCGCTCAGAGGAAATTTTTGTTGGTCGACTGTGACTACTTCACAAAATAGGTTGAAGCTGAGCCAGTCGCCACCATCACCGCCCAAAACATGGAAAATTTCAGTTGGCATTACATTTTTTTCTGATTTGGAGTACCCCATGTCATTATAGCAGACAATGGTAAGCAACTGACGGCTGACACAGTCCATAATTTTTGTTCACGCTTCAACATCAACCTTGTCCACACATCCATCGCCCATCATCAATTGAATGGCCAGGTTGAATCAATGAATAAGAACATCCTACAACCTCTGAAGAAGAAATTGGATGATGCAAAAGGTGCATGGGTCGACGAAACGCCTGGTATACTTTGGGCAATCCGAACAACTGAAACTCAGGCAACCAGAGTTACTCCTTTTAGCCTTATTTACGAAACGGAGGCCGTTATACCCATTGAAATGGGGGTGCGCAGTTTACACACTGCATACCCTGATTTCGAGCTTAATTCTGAACATCTCAAAGCTAACCTTGACCTACTCGAGGAAGCTAGAGAAGAAGCTGCAATCCACATGGCTGTCCGAGCACAACAGGGTAGCAGGTATTATAACTGTCGAGTATACAATCGCCAATTCCATATGGGCAACCTTGTCCTTCGAAACTGCGAAGCAAGTCGACCAGCCGGAGAACGAAAAAAGCTATCCCTAAACTGGGAAGGCCCCTATCAAGTTAGCCAAGTCCTAGGCTTTGGCACTTACAAGCTAACCAAATTAGATGGATGCCTTGTCTCTAGCACATGGAACGTCGCCCATCTAAAGAAATATTATTTGTAAGTGTGTTCGCTACAAATACTTATGGTCACCACTATAGACCTTTGTCTTACAAGTAACTTCACGGATTAGACAGCTTTTAATTGCTATAAAGCAATCGCCTCCCAAGCACCACTTATAATTGCTACAACGCAATCACCACAATGGCATAACTCTTACATTGCTCTAAAGCAATCATCGCCAAGGCACCACTTATAATTGCTACAACGCAATCGCCGCAACGGCCCAATTCATAATTGTTACAACACAAATCGCCACAATGGCATAACTCCTTATTTCTACAAGTACACTTATAAAAACTCCTTATCTTAAATTATTTATAATTTTATACCTTTAAAATTTAAAATCCAAATTATCAAACTCATAAATTTTTTTAGTGTTCAATTAACAAATATTTATAAATACCTTTTAATTGTTAAAATTTTTATATTAAATCAATCACTTTCACAAAATCCATTTATAAAAAAAATAATGTAATAATTAATTTTTTCCATTTTAAGAACCTAAACATCCATTAAACTTTTTTTTAATGTTCCAAATTCATTTATTTTTATCACAAGTTGACAAAACTTGCCACAGAAAGGGTCAAATCCACGAGTGTCTTGCCAGTCTTTATGTTATATGGACATCCACATCATTTGGACGTAACATATTTCATTAAATTTTAATTTTTATAAAATAAAAAAGGTTGAAGTACTTTTAAAAGATAATGCGATTAGAAATTTGGTTTTAATTTTATTTCATTTCCGACCAGTGGGTTTATGTTAATGAATTTGGTTTAGACCTTCGAGGCAATGTTTAAAGAAATTTAGGTTTGCTTTTAAATTCCATCACGTCGAAGATTTACGATGTGTTGGAATTCAAGTGATTTATGAGGGAAACCCAGATGAAAAATTTGAAAAGATTGAGTAACTAAATGATCGTGGCTCATTTTGGAGCAGAAAAGATAAATTGATTTATATTTGATGTACAAATAATATCATTTCTATCAAATGACATATCATATTTATTAACAATATATAAATTTATATATTATTAGTACATTTTATATAAATCTTTATATATACAACAAAATTTCAATTTTAAAATCATTTTAAAAGAAACCTTAATGAGTTTTTCTTAAAATTGCAAAATCATATTATATTAGAACCTTAGGCTTTTAATAAAATCGATTTACATATTTTTGAGTATTTAATTACGTCTTATGCAAGGCTTCTATATTTTCTAGAAGGTATTGAACTACGAATCAAATTTTCTTTTGAATAGAAATTTCAAGCTTTCAGCATGTGCTAGTTGCGGTCTTTATTGAGTGAAATGTGTGGGTGATTTTAATAATTTACGACCAGAGAAGAGATAGTTTCTGATCTCATCGCCAGGATTTTAGATGCCTTTCTTTCGACTTAGAAAATTGGAACAATCTATTCCCGAAAAGATTAATTAATTAAGGCAACAACGTTTTAGGAACGTTTTATTTTTCTGTTTACTTTTGATCAAAACCGCTTTGGTTTTAGCTTAATTCTATTCTATTGAATACATTTTAATTTGTATTTGCTTTTTCAAATAATGTTGCATTTTAACTTTTTCTATGGCCAAGAAAATCACGTCTTTCTTAGACGAGAGAGTCTAAATTTGTGTTTATATATATATATATGTATGTATATTTGGATTTAAGATCAGAGAGAGTTTTTGGCGGTCGTTTGAAGAAATCAGGGATGGTTTTGATACCAGAATCCAAGAGAACTGTAACTCCGATTTTGGATTCGTCGAACTCTTTCAGTTCCTTCAGTCTGTCATCACCGGATGTTGCGGCGGTTGAAGCCATTTTTGAGGAGCAATTTGCTTTGAATCTTCGGCCAGATACAAATAGATTATGCAAATAGTAAAAATGCTAGACTGACACTGCACTAGTGAACGATGACGGTATTATCAAAACATGCCAAATTCAAAAACTCTACACAAATGAGCAATCACCATTATTCTCTTTTTATTACGTATGATTAATCATTATTTGAATTTATGTTTTTAATATCATCTTAACCTTCATTAAGACACTATAATAAGAATTAAAAATAAGCAAACCCACTAATATGTTTTAAAAGAAAAAATAGATTTATATATGTTATTTTTTAAAATAAATTAATAGTTTTAACATTAAACGGATAGCTTTTAAAAGTAAATAGCTTAAGTTATTTTTTAAAAAATATTATAATAAAAAATTTAATCGATATTTTTATTTATTATTTGATATATAAATTTATTTTATAAATTCATTAATTAAGTTGATATTATCATTATATAAAACTCAATTAATTTTTTTATTTGTATAAATATATTTTAATCTACGTTTTCAAACTAAAGGTGAAAAAAAAAAGTCCATTTGCTTTGGGTGATGGGAAATGGTGTCGGTGGTGGATATGTGAAATAATTTCCAATAGCACCTAAACACATTATTAGTACTAAAAATCTGCCATTACCAGATTTGTTTTTCCTTTTTCTATGGTAATGAGCCGTTTCTGGAAACTTTGAATTTATTTAATTCATTTCCCAATTAATTAATTGCATGTTGCTGCACTGTGCATGCCATGATAAATTAAACTTGCTTAATTAATCATAAATAAATTTAATAAAAAGAAAAGGTTAATTATATTACATTATATTATTAGTATTTGTTATCACGTATCACAAGTACATTTTTATTATTTTATATATTTTTTGAAATATAATTATATATTTTATAAATGAATTAAGTAAATAAATATGTTTATTGATGAAATTTGTATTAACATATAAAATTTATTTGATCTATAAATTATATTAATTTTTTTATTTTAATGTTAATATAAAATAAAAATTACGTATGTGAAAAAATATAATGTAAGTTTTAATTCTTTTTTATTTGTCAAATAAATTTATTATATTTTAAAGTTAATGAAATATTAAACCTTTGAAAATAAAGTAATCCAATATAAATTTTAACTTTTTATTTATTATCAAATAAATTTATATAAAAAACCATTTAACTAAATTAAAATTTTTACTTATAAATTGAATGGATCTTTATATAATGATAAAAACTTACAATGAAATTTTAAAAACTTAGAGAACAAAAATATTTTCATCAATTCAATTGATTCTTCACCTTTTGCTTTTATTTATACTAGTATTTGTTATCATGTGTGTTCACACATAGATATTCGTTATTGTATTTATATTTGAAGATATAGTTATATGCTTTTAAAAAAAAAAAAACTAATAAGTGTATTTTAACTCAAATTTGTATTAACAATTAACATATATAAATTATATCAAATTATTATAGTGCTTATTATTTTTAATATTATTGTAAAATTAATTATTAACATGAAACTTTAATCTAAATTTAAACTCCTGATATTTTATGTCAAATAAGTTATTATGACGTTTATTATTGTAATTTGATATTTTTAAAATCAAATTATTATAACTGAAATAATTTCCATTTTATTATTTTGAAATATATAGTTGCATATTTTAAAAATAAATTAAATTAATATAGCGTATTTTAATTAAAATTTGTATTAACATGTAAAGTTTAGTTCGTGTGTAAATTATATCAAACTGTTGTAATATTTATTATTTTTAATATTAATGCAAAATTAATTATGAATATAAAAAATTTAATGTAAAATTTAAGTCCTTTTAGTTTATATCAAATAAATTGATATACCTTTTAGGGTTAGTGAAAACTAAAACTTTTTAGATAAATCAAATTCTTATAAGCTTTTAATTCCCTTTTTATATATATTATAAAATTAATCCATTTTAAGAAAAGTATGTTAATGAAATTGAACTTCTTATTTATATATTAGATAAATTTTATTATATAAAAAATTATAACGATAATTTAAAAATATAATAGATAGTAGTAGTCATTTTCATAAATTTTAAAAAATTAAGTTTATGTTTTTATATATACGTTATAAATTATAAATTATAGAAGTAAAATATAGTAAAAAGGAAGGTGGGTGCATTAATTCGTTTCAACGAATATTTCTGTAAAAATATTTAATATAATATAAATTATGATATAATATAAAAATATATGAATACATAAATATTTTATAATTTATATAATATAAATTATTAATTCATATAATTATAAAATAGTAAATATATGTTAATATTAAAAGAATATGATTTAAATCGGAGAAAGAAGGCCTAAGCTAAACCCATATTTGTCCATT
>JAQSVH010000009.1:8321788-8340137 GCA_029448705.1 Adansonia digitata
TTCTTTCATAATTTGGCAGATTAGAAGGTCTAACTTAAAACTTTTATCTCTCAACTTCTCTTATTTATTTTGTTTATTTAAATTTATTGAATAAATTTTTCTGTAATCAGAATATTCAAAATTAAAACAAAAAATTATACAACTTTAAATTCTGTTTTAATCCCTAAAATTACAGTGTTGCAAAAGCAGATGGTTTTTTGCAAACCATTTTAATTTCCGTGAAAAATACCATACAAGTGATTTAGTCCTTTTCGCTATTTGTTTTAAGAACATAGAAAGGATAATTTGATTAATTTAAATTTCAAAATTAGAATTTTTCTGAACGTATATAATACCATTGCCTTTGCTTTTATATGCAAAAATCTATACTCAATTTAAAATTAAAAACTTGCAAAACTTAAAGCTAAAATTTCAATTAATTTCCTATGAAATTATATATATCCGTAGTATCATACGGACATGATATTAATTTATATAAATTTTAAAATTTTTATTTATTTATATAATATCGTATTTTGTTTTTGTGTCAAGCATTTCATTACAATTTACGCTTTTTATGAATCATTTCTGAGATCTGCAAGCTAGTCTTCCAGCATAAGGCAACAGGTACAGTGGAAAAATTGTTCGCTTTGGGAAGAAGTTTAAAATTTTGCTTGAATCTTTCTAACTCTTCTCTACATTTAGCATACGTTGCTAGAAAACGAAAGGTATTTGGATGGGATACTGCAGAGATTCTTGCCTTCCTCGGATTTATTTTGAATATTTCCAACTTTCTGATCATTAATTTTTAATTTTATCAAATTATATAATTAAATTTTTATTATTAATAATTAAATTATTTATATTAATTTTATTAAATATTTTTAACTAAACATTGATTCGACGTGCATAAATATGTATGTTTATCAAATATTCTTTCGATAAAATATAAAAATTAAGTTATTTATATAAGCTAAGTTAACTTTTTAGTTACAATTATTTAGCGAAATTAACATAAATTAATTTATTAATAATAAAAATTTAAATATATAATTTGATAAAATTAAAATTTTAATGACTTAAAATATAAATTACCAATTAAATCATTTGATTCTATACCATTTTGCATTTGTTTCCATATCTTCTTATTTATGAAGTGATTAATTTGTAGTTGAGCCCAATTAATTAATATAATCTCAAAATCACGTTTAATAAGTTTAGATGTAAATTTTAATATTTATATTTTTTTTATTTTAGTATTAGAATTTTTTTAAAAAAATTATAAAATAATAATCCAAAAAAATTTAATTAATTTATTAATTTATTTATAAAATAATATAAATTAAATTTATTAAACTAAATAAATAACCTGATGCTTGAATATATTAACGGACTTCAAAGGGCCGTTAAATAGCTTATCAGAGGCGGTTGGAATATGAACTTTTTCTTTTAAGATGGAACGACAACGTTTGGCAAACACCCATATTCTCAAGTCTCAACTGCATACAACTCAGAAGCCCTAACTCTTGCATTTCGTCATTTCCCAATTTCCCGCCTTTTAGTTGAGATCATCTTCCCTCCACATTCCATCTCCATGGCGGACAGGAAGAAGCGCCGCCGAGCCGACTCTGACTCGGATTCAGCATCCCAGCCTTTCAAGCACCTTCTCAAATCCGATGACCAGATCCTCCAAATACTCAAATCCGTCACCTCTTCTTCTTCCTCTTCCACTTCGAAAACCTTAACCCTAGCCGACCTCTCCCTCTCCTCCACGTGTCGGGAAGTATCGGACCTTTCGCTCTCCTCTGTCCAATCCACCATCGAATCCCTCGTTCTCCAGCTCACCCACCAAATCCTCTCCGGCCAAGGCTTCTCCTTCACCGTCCCTTCCCGCTCTGCCTCCAACCAACTCTATGTTCCTGAGCTTGACCGCATCGTCTTAAAAGACAAATCCACCGTCCGCCCTTTCTCCCACATCTCCTCCGTACGCAAAACCACAATAACCGCCAAAATCCTCTCTTTAATCCACCAACTGTGTCTCAAAAACATCCACGTCACCAAGCGTGACCTTTTTTACACAGACGTTAAACTCTTCCAAGACCAGATTCAATCCGACGCCGTTCTAGACGACGTTTCCTGTATGCTCGGCTGCACTCGGTCCAGTCTCAATGTAATCGCTGCGGAAAAAGGAGTGGTCGTTGGAAGACTTATCTTTAGCGACAACGGAGATATGATTGATTGTACTAAAATGGGAATGGGAGGAAAAGCAATTCCTCCAAACATTGATCGAGTTGGAGATATGCAAAGCGATGCATTGTTCATTCTGTTGGTGGAAAAAGATGCAGCCTATATTAGATTAGCTGAAGATAGGTTTTACAATCGGTTTCCTTGTATAATTGTTACCGCAAAAGGGCAGCCAGATGTGGCAACAAGGTTGTTTTTGAGGAAAATGAAGACGGAGTTGAAGCTTCCGGTGTTGGCATTGGTGGATAGTGATCCTTATGGATTAAAAATATTGTCTGTGTACGGGTGTGGATCGAAGAACATGTCTTATGACAGTGCGAATTTGACTACCCCAGATATCAAGTGGTTGGGGATTAGGCCCAGTGATTTGGATAAGTATAAGATACCGGAGCAGTGTAGGTTGCCAATGACAGAACAGGATATTAAGACTGGGAAAGATTTACTGGAGGAGGATTTTGTGAAGAAGAACCCTGGTTGGGTTGAGGAATTGAATTTGATGGTGAAGACTAAGCAGAAGGCGGAGATTCAGGCATTGAGTTCGTTTGGGTTTCAGTACTTATCCGAGGTTTATTTACCATTGAAGTTGCAGCAGCAGGACTGGCTTTGAGGCTTTGAGCAGTGAGTGTAAGAATGTGGAATTTGTTGTTTAATGTTTCTGTAGGAGAACTTGCAAATTTGCTTAATGTTTCCCCCCTTAATGATAGCAATCTTTGGATTTAATGTGTTAACGATGTTTTACTTTCAATTGTTCGTCAATTTGTGTGGACTAGTAGCATTCACAATTTCTATATGCAGGAAAAGCTTACAGTTTGTAAGAAATGATATGCATATGAAAGCCTTAATCACTTTACATTTTAGGTTTAGGACTATAGGTTAAACCGCAGCAAGTATCAATGTCCTGTTTGATACAACTTGTTTTGTTTCTCAGTTATCTTTCTCAAGAAGACAGTTGTTAATATGGTAGAAAATGCTTAGTAAAATCTTTTTTTTTGGCGTGTGTAAAGCTTGGGAGGAAGAAAATATACAACTGAACTGATACATACATGAGAAATAGAGTAGTCTGTAGGAAGTAGGAACAAATGAAACAACCTCTTTTTATTTCATTACATTTTGAGTTAAATGTGGTCGTACAACTTCTATATGGTGGGCCTCGACTCTAATCTTAGCATTTACAAAGTTACACTCTCTTATTCTCTTTTATATCTATTTAAAAAATTATTGTATAAAAAATAATGCAAAAAATTGAGGTTAATACATAATCATATCACTTTCTAATAACATCTGCCCTTCTCTGGAGCCATTGATTCAATGATTTCCTTGTAACCGTTAACCTTTGCAGAACCACTGGTCTCCTGGTAGAAGATAAGCACTTTGATGATAAACTGTTCTTTCCATCTGTTTCTAATAAAACTGTATTTGCATCAATAGGAGTCTGCAAATCTACCCATCTATTCTTTTTAACTTGAGGTTCAACCAATAGAACTTCAAGCCCCAATTCACTCTGTAGAAGCTTCATTACTGCATGTTTCACCCCAGATATCACCTTGGCTGCATCCTCATGCCTTTCACCGATTCCTAAGATTATCAACATATCATCTTTTACAGAATGTCCTGCAATAGAAATTTAGTGAAACAATCAATATATGACTTCGAAATATGATCTTTATTGTGGATTTAGCTTTATGTGATTCAACTTATCACAAAGTTTAGATGTCAGATGCATTAATATTTGTGGTGTTAACCTAGTTGATAGAAAAGATATATAATGTTTTAACCATTGGTGAAAGCAAGTTAGTGAAGATGTTCTGTACCTTGGACATAGTTCTCTTTGATCATTCGCAAAACAGCAAGAACAACTATCCGAGCTTCAACCTGTCAGTAGATACACAAAATCTTATGAGAGATCACATCTCAGGAGCGTACAAACTCATTAAAAAGATCACCTTGAAGATTCAGGGCCTCTAAGCTGTATGATAAAACTATTATTTCAATCAAGCAAGCAATTTATATAGAAAAGGCATAATGTTGTATTTGGTTTTATACCTTAAGAACTTTTTTAATGAGGTACCTCTACTTCTAACATGTGCAATCGTACTTTTGTAAGCCCGCGAAGGATGATATAGATACCACATTGCTCATTTTAAAAGTAAAAGTACCACATTAAAGAATTTCTTGAAGCATGGGGACCAATATGATATTATTTTTATTTTAAAAAAATCTACATCAATGATGCTTCAATTTGCATTAGCAAGGATCAAACATACCTTTGTAAGCCCGCGAAGGTCAATTGCTGGGCTTTCTACCGTACTCATCTGTAGGTGCACTGCAACCTTTTCAAGCAGTAGACTGTGAGGTCTCTCCGGGTCAGTTCTTTTGCAGGAACTTAACCCTTCTTGTTTCCGGTTATTTCCTTTTATTACTCCTTCACACCATTCTTCAATGAGTTCCTTGAGATAAAAATCATTGGATTTGTACCTGCAGTGGATACCCCTTAAAGACTGAATCTTATCATTGGTTTGCTATGTTACTTGGACATAGGTGTGTCGCACATAGGTATGCTTAATTTTTTTTAAGATTTTCATGTATTTGAAGGGTTCTTGGAAAATCATATTCCTGTACCCATGTTTGAATATATGTTGGACATGAGTATTTCAAGAAAAATAGAGAGTTGGAGCAACATGGTTTGCATAGCTATATTGGCATAGCAACGATGAATAGTGCTAATGAATCAAGTACCCTGTTGCTCCGAACCTCCATTTTTCTCGAAGTATTTATGTTCAACAACCATGTTCGATGCATATCAGGACATGGGTATAATACATGAAAATCTTGGAAAAAAAAATTTAACATGCCCGTCTGGATCCCACACACCTGAGTACAACAAACAAGTTTACAGAAAATGCTTAACATACCCTGCTTTCCGCATATCCTGATATATAGCCAGGCACTGCTGTACTTCGTGCAAAGACCCGTATTTGCTACGGGCTCTTAAAAGTGTGTTATACGTTACCTGTAAAAACTGTATTACAAATAATCCAAAACTGCCTAGTCTCATGTTTCTTTATTTAGCATCATAAAAGAATGGTTTTAGTGCTTGAAACATGAAAAAAGAATTCTAGCATTTTGCTGAAATCTTCTTCGATGCAGCCCTTTACAGTGATATACAAGGTGAACTCTTATGTCCATACTTTGTCAGATTCGCAATTAGGCATGCTTTCAATGTTTTTAATTTGTAAAAACTGAAGAACAGAAGGGCATAATTTTCAAATCACTGACCAAGTTAGGATGTACACTATATCTCTTCATTTCTTCAAATAATGAAAAAGCTAACTTCAGCCTTTTGCTTCCCACACAAACCTATGATGCAACATAGGATGACGTATCAACATTCAACACCAACCAATTTGAGTTTATGTAACCGAAAAAAGCATCCAAAGTATCTAGGGCAGCAATTATAGAACAACTAAGTTTATTACAATTGCAAAAGCTTTGCACCTTGATTGCCGTTGTGTATGCAACGACATCGGGTTTAATTCCCGTCACATGCATAGATTTCAAGATCTGCACTGAAAAGAAAAAAAAATAATCATCGTCGGAGAAAGCAAGTAGTTGCATAGAATTTTTGCCTACAGAAAATAATGGACTGGGGCCAACCTCAGGAAGGAAAAAAAAGGAAAATACAGATACATGGATAGACACTGATGTATTTTAAGTATACTTGTTGCCAACATATTTATTACTAGGTAAAATTTGAGCCATTTGAGAACATAATGGAATTTAAGCCAAAGCCATTAACCAATGCTCAAGTAATTGTGGCCTGACAAACTACAAATCTACAAAGTTTTGTCTGGATCCTACAAGACAGACCTGAAGCAATAATGTACTAATGTTTGAGAAACAAACATAAAATGGAAGAGCAAAATAAGATAAATTCCTATATGAAAAGGATATGTAACCTGAATTGCACCTTCTACATTGCCTGAACCTCCACGTATATCGATCAAAATTGACCAGCTTAAATGATTAGGTGAAAGGCCAAGAGACTTCATCTCATCCATTAAAGCTTTCGCACGATAGTAGTCAGTACCACAGGCCTTCATTAAAATATTATACGTTGCTGTAGTAGGTGTGAAAGAAAACTTCTTCACAAAACTTGGATGATTTGAATTAGCTTCGTGGTTCAATGCAGTAGGAACAGAAGTTCTTTTGTTTAGTTGCTTTGTACTTAATATACTATCTATGTTGCCCTCCTGGCCTCCGGTCCAGGAGCTAAAAAGTCGAAAAGCTCGGTCATACTGGCTAGCTTCAACACAAGCATGTAGAAGAATGTTGCAACATTGTGAATTGGGTTCACATCCAGTGAGAATCATCTCTTCAAATAATTGAAATGCTTGCACAACTAGACCTGCATTGCTGCATGCATTGATCAATGATGACCATGTAACCATGTTAGGGGCAACCCCAGCTGATAGCATATCTTCTTTAATTTTCAGTGCCATCTGCCATAACCTTGCATCTGTGAAGGCCTAAAAAGTTTTATGCATACATTATTAAGAGAAGCATATATCATAAAGCGTTCATTGAACAGGTTATGGAAATTGAAATTGTTTCTTGTACAGTGCAGCGCAATGTTACCCGGACTCCAGGGTGAATATTGGATATAGGTATGTGTTCGGCACGGGTATATTTAATTTTTTTTTAAAGTTTTTCCATATATTTGGAAGATCATACCCCATACCCATGTCTCAATATGTGTCAAACACAGATAATTTAAAGAAAATGAAGAGTCCATGCAACATAGGTGCGATGAGAAATACCTTAATGATCGTGCAGTAAGTATAGACATCCAACTTCAACACTCCTGTTGACTCCAGATGCTTTACTTCATTGTAAATGTCTTGGGCCAAATCAACTCTGTGAGCAAGACAGCACGCCTTTAAAAGAATGTTATAAGATGCCATATCTGCTGTGATACCAAGATTCTGAACAAAGAAACACAATTTAATACATTATCTTGCTAACAGGAATGCAGCATAAAGCTCCATGTGCTGTAATTCTGTGGACTGTTTAAATGGAAAAAGTTTATCTCCACCACAAGCTTGATACTAGATCCCCAAAAACTATGTTATTCGGATTTGAATATGAGCATTGAATATGGGTATGTATCTACACAGGTATGTTAATTTTTTTTTTTTTTTTTTTAAGTTTTTCCATATATTTAGAGGGTCCTTGAAGGATCATCCATATCTGAATATATTCAGACACAAGCATAGGTCATAGATACTTTAAGAAAAATAAAAAGTCAGACCAACATATATCAGAAATACAAGACTTTAGACATCCCTACTTTCCATTAAAATTTATATTTATATGTATCTTCTGTAAAACAAATGACATTGAGAAATATTCGAGTCAAGCATCAGAATTTTGAGAAATCAGCCAGTCAATTACTGAGAGGTTGGAAATTTCAAAATACCCTCTCTTAAGAGTTTACTTGGAATGCTTAGTACTGTACATGAAAAAAGAAATAATGGAGAAAATAAATATAATAAAATGAAAAACAGAAAGATTCACCAAAGAAGAAAAGAGAAGGAGACGGGCATTACTTGCATGTCCTTGTAAACATCTAATGTATATCCCAGATCATGAGCATTGACATTCATGAGACTGTTGAATACATATATATTTGGAGTGACCCTTTGATTGACCAAGTCCTTCTGCAAAATTCATGCAAAAAGGTAAGCCACAAATCTCATTGGAAGATCAAAAATTTAGAAATGTGACAAAACAGGGGATGGTATTGCATGTAAAGGCATTGAAATCTGATGAGATGATGATCAAACTGTCCACACTGCATGCATATTGAATTAAGCCAGTTACTATCACTTGAGTTGTTCCGATTCTTCATTTTTTTTTTTTTGAAGTATTCATGTCTGACACTCGTATTCGATGCATATTCAAACATGCGTATAGAGATATGATCATCCAAGAATCCTCCAAATACATGAAAAACTTAAAAAAATTTGAACATACTCATATTGGACGCATACCAATATTCGACACTCACACCAAATCCGAGTAACATAAACTATTGCATTAGCAGCAATACGGGTGGATGATGGTCAGAATCTTTCTGTTGGCCTTAAGGCAGAAAACACAACCAAATGAAACACCTAGCAAGAAAATTCCATAGAATTTCAGAAGGCAGGTGATCAAAATTACCTGGTAAATATTTCTAGATTTCATGTAGTCACCACAGAGACCACAAGCGTCAATTACTGCACGGTATAGATACATATTAGGACCAGTCAAGTTCTTCTTGGAAGCTTCATATGCTGTCAATGCAGATGCCAAGTCCCTCTTCTTTCCAAACTCACATATAATGCTACAGAACAATATATGAGCGTGTGGCAAGAGGTAAGCATACCTACAAAGCAAAACATTCCAAGAATTAGCACTAGCCAATCCTAAAAGTTAAAAAAAGGAAAAAATTGATCTTTGATATTATTGAAGCTACACTTAAGAAATGTTTTTACCAAGTTTGATGATAAAATTGAGACCTACAAGGAACAAACAGAAAGTAAGCAAAAACTCATACCTTATTGCCAAATTTGGTTTTCTTTTATCAACACAGATTTTTACAATGTAAGATGGATTCACTAGTTCCTTGATTGTGAATTGAAAACCTGAATCAAGAAAACATCTGTTAAGCAAAGCAAGGAACCTCTAAGAAAACGAAGTAACTGTATAAACCTATGTTTATGGTGCTTCGAACCTTCATATTTCTTTAAGTATTCGTGTATGATATCCATGTCAGACGTATTTTCAGATATGAGTATGGAGGCATGATCCTTCATAGATCTTCCAAATATAAAAGAAAACTTACAAAAATTTAACATACTCATTTCGGATACACATTTGTATCCGATATTCACGTCCGAATCCAAATAACATAGATATACATAGCTAAACTCTTCCAAAACTCATACAAACAGGCACTAGTATCTAGTATAATCAACTTTAATTTACATAAAGATAAATTCAGTTTCATAAAGTTATGAAGTAACACATATAACTTGCCAAAAAGTATGCTACTATTAAGTGGCGCAGCTGCTGAGAGCCTGTCTAATATTATACCAAGAAGCGAAATTCTACATGTAATTTGCTTTTGCTTCCGGAAGCAAAAAGTGTATTTTTGATGCGAAAACAAATAGTATTTCTCAAAAAAAAAAAGAAAAAATTAAAGCAGCAATTTTGTTGGACACATAAAAGATTTTAACTATTATCATAAAATCAATGCTTTATATAATCGTTTATTCGTTTCTAAGGAATTAGGAAATGATTTGCTTTTGCCTAGTAATGAGAATGAAGCAGCAAATGCACCATTGGTTACCTCTTAGAGCCTCCAACAAATCAACAGCTTCTTCCACTTCACCAGAACCCAAAATCCTTTGAAACTCCTTCTTGAACGAATCCAAACCAAACCTATTAATCAACTTCAGAGGAGCAACCCCAAACTTCTCAAATTTTTTCAACACCTCAACAATACTTTTGATTTTCCCTTCGTGAACACTCAAAGCAACCCCTTTGGAAACACTCTCAACAGTCAACATAGAAGCAAAACGCGAGGCATTAACACCCGAAGCAACCACCATTTCCACCGTCATTGCAAAGTCCTCGAGACGGCCATCTTCCGCCAGCTTGGAAGCAAGGTCGGCGTAGTACCTGAGCGGGGAGTTGCGGCGGGAAGTGGGGTTCCATCGGATGGTGGAGGAGAGGAGATGGTGAGGTTGCTGATGAGAATGGACGGTGGGGATTGAAGGAGAGATGGGTTGATGTTGTTTCTTGGATGGAGAAAGCTCGTGGAGAGAAGAGCTGGTTTTCTTGGGTTTTGAAGCTTGGTGGTGGCGATGGTGGAGATTGGTTGGAGCTGTTGGAGGGGTAGAAATAGAGGAACAGCCAAGGATGATGACAAAGTCTTTCATTCTTAGCTAAAGAAGTAAAGTCTGGGTTGTGCTGGATTCACTTTGCTGTTCTTCTTCCATGGACATTTCTTGCTGCGGATTGAATTTGAAAGGCAGGTATTTTCAATCGTTAGTGAACGTTTATTTGCCAATTGTTTTGTGTTTTTTCCTAAATAACAACACTAAATAACAACACTAAAACAAATAAAGTAAAACTTTTTGGGATATTCCTCCCCTTTCTCTTTCTTCTGCTGCTGGGAAAAGGATAGATTAAATATAAAAAGATAACTTAGAATTCGAAAATTCTTTAAAAAAAATTGAATTATTAAATTTAATTTAATTAAAAAATTAATATTTAAATTTAATTTATAAAATATAAAAAATTTAAATATAAATATTCAAACTTAGAATCCGATCAAAAAAAGTAAAAACCCTAATAATATTGGAAAATTGGGCCAAAAGGGGATGGGTCTTGAAGCTCAATGTTGGAGTTTGGAACTTTATATGGGCTAAAGTCGGCCAATCTCAAATGTCGTAAAAGGTCCAAAGCCCTAGACACCAAAAATCAATTATTCCGAATAAAAAATCGGATCAATCAGAAATGAAAAAAAACCAAGATTTAGGTTCAATTGATTGAGAAAGAGAGAGAGAGAGAGAGAGAGAGAGAGAAGCTTCTAGTTCATTGATGCTGATAAGAGATGCCGCCGAAGCAAGCTTCAAAAACGGAGTTAGCGAAGAAGCAGAAGATCGTAGAGGACAAGACCTTCGGTCTGAAAAACAAGAATAAGAGCAAAAATGTTCAAAAATATGTCCAAAGTCTTAAGCAATCCGTACAACCCAAACCCGACACTAGTAAAGTCACTCAAAAGGTGCGGATCCTCCCCCCGATTACACCCTTTCATTTTACATCTTCTGTTATAGATTTGAAAGATTATTATTTTATTGCTATTATTTTCTGTGATTTAGGAGAAAGAAAAGAAATTAGAATCTGAATTTAGAGATAAAAATAAACAAATTAGTTTTCTTTGCAAATTTTTTTTTAAACTAACAGAAAAAGAAAGAGGAAGAGAAGATCAAAGAGAAGGAGCTCAATGAATTGTTCAAGATTGCTGTTACTCAGCCAAAAGTGCCTGTTGGTAATTTTCCCATCTTTTCGTCTTTGGTTTCGTAATGATTATCACTGGCTTTAGTTTTTGGATGGTGATTTTTTCTTTAGCATGTGTTTTCTGTGTTACGTGGACTCTTTGTTTTTTTTTTTTTCTAAAGTACTTGTATCCGAAACTTGTGTTCAACACATATTTCAACATGGTTATGGGAGTACGATCTTTCAAATATATGAAAAAAAAAACTTAGAAAAATTTGAGTATATCAATGTTGGGCACATATTTGTGCCAACAATCACTCCAAAATCCGCGTAACATAGTGTGTTTATATGAGTTGGGTTAGCGGGAATTCAAAGTATAGAACTAATAAATGGTTGCTTGAGCAGGTGTTGATCCCAAGTCAATATTATGTGAATTCTTTAAAGTGGGACAGTGTGCCAAAGGTTTTAAATGCAAGTTCTCACATGACCTGAATGTTCAGAGGAAAGGCGAAAAGATTGACATTTACAGTGATAAGCGCGACCAAGGTTAATTTCATTTCAAATTTTATGTTGTTTAATTGTTATCTACTCAATTATGCTTGAAATTTGAAGGTTGTTCTGATTTTATATGTTTGGTGGTTTCTTTCTTTAAGAAACAATGGAGGACTGGGATCAAGAAACTTTGGAGAAGGTCGTGGAGTCAAAGACAAAGGAATATCAGCAAAATAAGCCTACTGATATTGTAAGCTTTTGCTTTTGGTACTTGGTCCTATATGTGCTTTCAAAATGCATATTCCATTGAACTCTATACTTTGTTAAATGCAGATATATGTTCATTTTTATGCAACAGTATAGTATAGTCAGAGATGTATTTTGTTATATTATGAAGTGTTTGCATCTGTATGTCTATTATGCGATTCACCTAATGTGGAAATTATTAATTAGATGTTCAGCTAATAAAGGGAGGGAGAGGTTAAGTCATATGGCTATGAGGATGAAGTTGGTGTAAATTTTAGGGCTTAACCATGTGATTTGAGTTATTTGTT
The DNA here is from genome assembly GCA_029448705.1 of Adansonia digitata. Classification (NCBI taxonomy): domain Eukaryota; kingdom Viridiplantae; phylum Streptophyta; class Magnoliopsida; order Malvales; family Malvaceae; genus Adansonia; species Adansonia digitata. The sequence continues at coordinate 8,334,106 of JAQSVH010000009.1, forward strand.
GCACAATTTGTGTCTCTTAAACTAGCTTTGAATTATCCTGCTTCGTACTGATTTGGATGTATGTGTAGGTTTGTAAATATTTCTTGGAAGCTGTGGAAAAGAAACAATATGGTTGGTTTTGGGTCTGCCCAAATGGTGGTAAAGATTGTCATTACAGGCACGCTCTTCCTCCAGGATATGTCCTAAAGTCTCAGATGAAGGCTCTGTTAGAGGAAGAGAGTGAAAAAACACCAATTGAGGATGAGATTGAGAATCAAGTAATTATTAGATTCACTGCAATCAACCTGGCATCCTTTCTATTAGCATAGTTCGGTACTTTATTTTCATTTAAGTGTTTAGGCTACCTAACTAATACATGTCTTTGCTGTAGCGTGCCAAATTAAAAACTTCAACTCCTATGACTCCTGATTTATTTATGGAATGGAAGAAGAAGAAAATAGCAGAAAGAGATGAAAGTCTGGCTGCACAGAGGGCAGAAAGGGCAAAGAATGATCGCATGAGGTATGCCTTTCACTTTTTAATACAGATAGGGTGTGTACGTGCATTTGTCTTATTTTCTTGAGAGTCATTTGCTAAATTTGTTGTTTTTGTGCATGGTCGCAGTGGTCGTGAACTATTTATGTCAGATGCTAGTTTATTTGTGGATGATGCTGAGGCATATGAGAAATACCAAAGAGAGGAAGAATCTGATGTTCCAGAAAATAAGGTACTCCTTTTATAGGCATCTTCTAAGTTTTCCTTGAAGTTCCTGTAAGCTTCATGAATCACTCTGGTGAATGAGATGTTGAAATGCTGTTAATACATATTTACGATGCTGAATAGAAGTGCTAGATAGAGCATTGCATTTTTTAGGTTTCTTAAAAGAAAAAATTGCTTGTCATAGACTTGTAACAACAGTGTCTAAGTTTTAAGGGACATAAATTATTGTTCGTTGCTTTTCAAAAGGAAAATATGACAACTTTCACCATGTTCCTTCTACCATGCATGTTCCTTCGATAGAATCATGCCATCATTGCTCATATTTTTGATAATAAAACTAAAATAGACCTAATCCTAGGGCTTGGTGAGAGGAAACTTAGTAAAGACTGAAGTAAAAACTATTCTTGATACCGTCTGAGCTGCTCCTGCTCCTGAGGATCTTTATGTTTCCATATCTTGCCCTACCTTGATCCTAAGAGGGAGGAGGGATTGAAAGATGCAAGTCCCTGACTGTGGAATTGTCACATCTAACGTGTATTCTTCCTGGTTTAATGTCATCTTTGAGGAAAATTTTGGCCCCTCTTTTTAGCGCCTGATACTATGGCCATGCTTAGAATTGAATGCATGCAAATTATTTATAGTTTTGATGCACTAATATGCCGTGGGCATATTGATATGACATGGACTAGTTGATGCCAAATATTTGTTGTTTTACACATATATCTTCAGGCCAATAATGATTCAGCTGCTGACGGACCAAGTACCTCAGCGACTTCTGCTCCTGATGCTGAAGCTCTCATAGATGATGATGACGACGACGAAGATGACGAATTGGACATAGATGAATTAAATGAACTAGAAGCAAGCTTAGCCAAAACGTCAATTCAAATTCAGGAGTCTAATGCTGAAGTTTAATTTCGAGGTGCAATCTTCAGTCCGCATGCATTTTAAAGTGTCTACTCTATGATCCTGCTGCAAATTACTCACCATCAGGATTATACCTGTAGCTTAAGACTGCTGAGCTTGCTGTTATCCTGGCTGAGTCGCAGTTTGACCTATAAGCGTAGTGCCATATGAGCTTATGGTGAAATTGCAAGTTGTATCCCATTTTTGATGCTGGGCTTCCCTCAATCTATACCAGAAAGAGGATTGTGAGTATGGTTGCGGTTTTCTTATTCTTTTAAGCTTTGAAGCACTTAAGCGTATTTCTCTTTTGATGAATAAAGTCTTTTTTAAGTTTTGTTATAACATGATTTACAATTGATCTCTCACGTGTTGCTTTCTGTTTCCATTGCTTTGGCATTGTTGTTGTCCGATCAGAGTTGCATAAATTTATGTATTCTGTTCTGTTTTCGTAGTTGAATGTCCGCTGCTCAAGAAAGCATCATGAACTTTGCTGCATGACAGGTGCTATTTGCCTGCCATCGGGCAGGCTCGGCCTCTACTGATAAAAACATTCTCAACTCAATGATGTGATGTCTTGGGTTACTTGTGGACAACATTTTAGGAAAATGAATAAATCTTGTTTCATTTCGTAGTGAAAAACGATAGTTCCTTTTTTTAGGGTATTTCTGAGAACAGATTCAGTGGAGACCTGTAGCTCAGAGGATTAGAGCACTTGATTACAAACCAGGGTCTTGGGGGTTTGAATCCTTCCTTGCTCACAACCTGCGGCCAGCCCAAAACGGAAGGACTTTTCCCTTTGGGGTAGGAAAATCATGATGAGGAAGCCAGGGATCTTTTGACCATCTTGAGGACAGAATTTATGGTTCAGTACTGGCCTCGAAGATGTTAGGAACAAGCAAGATGCAAGAAGACAACCGACGAAAACGGTGACAAAAACATCCAATGATCCAAACTAATGTGGGGAGGAAAAGCCCAATCTTAAGGAAAGAAACGAGTTCCATTTCAATTCAGAAGAGCAGCCAAGTACCGACAAAGTTCATTATTTCAATGTTCTGTTACGAACCAAACATTTTGTCTCTCAGCAACTGAAGGATCATATCATTGCTTCAGTCCTGGGGATAATGCAACTGTTTATACCTTTTCTTTCGAGTGCTTTTGTTGCTGAAGATTTAAGCAAGCTTAAACCAGTATTTGGCCTCCTTTTTGGAGGTAGCCTTGTTTTCTTTAGCTCAACTTCTGCATTTGCCAATAGCCATTGATTACCAGTAAATAAAACTTGAACCAAGTTTCAGAAGAAAGAAGGCAAGCTCGGAAAGAAAAGGCATTCTAGAGTATAATTGATCAAATTAAACTAGCTGGTTCCTGAGGTTTTCATAAAATGGTGAGGCAGATTGGGAGACTGATGTTCTGTATAACAGTTGAATTCTCTTGTAAATTTTTGGCTGCCAAAGTGTTGAACAGACGGGATAACAAGTGCCAGCATATTATATTTGTTTTTTTGCATAATTTGAAACTTTCAACAATTCAGATGTTATAAGTACTTTTTTTTTTCTCAAGAAACTCGAAAGATTTAGTCATTGGGTAACACAAGAACAATGGTTTTTCCATATTGAAAGATAAACCGGCAAGAAAGAGCAAGGAAGCAAGGAAGAGATGTACCAGACCAGGTACTTCACTCCCATATATACTCATTTCAATCTGACAATGATATTTTTACAACAAATCAATAGCTTTTAACACGGGAAATTAGATCACTTAACAGGTGCAAGAATGGTGTACAACAAAAGAAATGAGACTATTATTATTGCCCCGACTAAAGTAAATCCTGGACTTGTCCATAGCATAAGATTTGACCTCTCTGTTCTCTTTATGGGATCAACCTCTTCAGACAAGGGATAGTTTGATTGTTTAGGATTCCAGGTAACATACTTGTCAGGAGAAAACCCTGAAAAGGGGGACTTTTTGCTTTGCTTCCTGAATTTTGACCATGCCTTATCCCAGTCGGTTGAGAATTTATCACCTGAGTATGTTGAAGAGTAATTGTCGTATGAGTAATTGGGTAGAAGAAGCAACGTTAGGACAATCTGAATTAAGAAGTAGCAAATCATAAGAAAGTGATCTTATAGCAAAATTGCGTAGTTAGTCCTAATCTCCAATTTTTTTTTTAATTTTGGTATAAAGGAAGCCACAGCCAAGGAATAGAGGGAGGTTTGCGAAAGTTGAGATTTGAACTTTAGACTTATTAGATGACAGCTGTTAAGGGTAACTATATGAACTAACAAAAATAAAATTTGGGTTCCGAAAATTCTTTTAACACCATGGGAATACGAATCTAGCTAATATGCGATAAAGACTGCACCATGCTGCAATATCAGTTAATACTATATAAAAGTTGTATTATGTTAAGTAATTTTACTTTCCAGCCATGCAAAAATATGGAGTTACTAAATAGACTTAAACTTCAAAGATAAATCAAGTGTCCGATGCATGCATACTTGCAGGAAGGACAGATTATATTATGAATGACTCCATATATATATATACACACACACACTAATGTCCTATTGCATAAGCATTGTAGCATTAAGGAGAAATGATAACGGGGGAAGAACAATTTACAATATGACAACTCTTAACAGAAGCAAAACGAAAAGAGTCTTAAACAAGGCAGGTAACAGGAGGAAGCGGTTGCAGTGTTGAGATTCAAACTTTATATTTACTGGATGCCACCGTCTAACAGTGGCTGCTTAAAAATCAGAGGAAAAGAACCTGGCAAATTGGATTAACGTTACAAAATCTTTGAATTCTGGATAGATAATGTAACCACTAACCAGAATATTCAAGTTCTTAATAGCTTATCTGAATACTAATTCCATATTCCCATTCCCGATTCCTCTACCCCATCATGGATGTCAAAACTCAAAAGGTAATTTAGAATTCTGAGTGACTGTGAATCCTAATAAATCTTGAACACAAACTGATAAAACTCCATTAACTTAAAACTTTTTAGTTAGAATAGCCTAGTGATAGTAACAGCAATCCAGATTAACAAGAACAAGAATAAAATTTCAACATCAGCGATTCAGCTGCTGGAATAATAGTAAAATACCCATTTTTTTCTTCAATCTCAGCTAACCTGCAGATTGGCAGTGTACCTCAAAACAATCGAAACTTATTTGGCATCCAACAAAGAGAGGCAACTTTTAAAAGAAAAAAAAACATAAAGTAAAATACCCTTTTTGATATCTAAGTGAAACTCATGCTGAATTGATAGATATTATGAGCGTTTAAAGCTGATGAGATACCTCTGTTATCGCCGTTCTGCTGAGGTTGCTGAGGGTCTTTTTTGGAGCAGAAAGTTTTGAAAGAAGAACAACGATGATTATTGGAAGATATAGATTTCTGGGATCTTCTCCAAAAACTTTGAGATTTCAAGCTCCTGATTCCAGCTTGAACATCCATTAGCATCTGGAATCAGCTTCGATGTACTTTCCTTCACACAAGCACGCACACACACACACACACGCAAAAACAGCATTATTTTTGGCTCGTTTATTATCCGTTAGGAAAAACTGACGCCTCAAATTCATCCATTTCATCTTTTATTGACACGTGGCACTATAATCAGTTTTTTTTTTTTAATTATTATTATTATTAGTTTCAGAGTAATCATTTTCTGGTAAGCTGTGCACACGAGTAAAAGATTTATACGTGCATATTTAAAATAAATAAAAAAATAATTAAACAAACAAAAATATAAAAAAAAATTGGTGACAATTACTTTATCGATTTTTGCATTTTATATTTATATATTTTTAATTAACCTATTGAAATTCAACATTTTATAGTTCTAGTTTCATCTAAATATGTATAGAAGTTACAAAATTCGGATCAAAATAAATTCAATCAATTTATGAATTGAATTATTTATTCAGTTCAATAAATTTGAATTTTTTAAATTAGATTTTAGATAAATTTTTTTATTAAATTTAATATTTAATAATTTAAAAAATATTATTATTTAAATTTAATTATAAAATATATAAATATTAATATAAAAATAATTTTTTAAATTTTTTATTAATTATAATTTATAAATGAGAGTAATATAAACAACTTTGACCAATCTAAGCCAAATCAAAACAATAAAGGTCAAAATTTTTTCGAGCATGAACATGGATACTTCTAAAACGAACCAACGTAGCTGCAGTGGGCCATGGTTAAACCACCACAACTTATAGATGTATTTCCAACCGTTAGATCATCTAGGCGTGGTGATATGACGGAGCGTAAATGTGCACCACTCCTTTTTTTATTTATTTTCTTTTTTTTGTAGTTTCTTGTTTTAAAATAATTTTAGTGGCCGAGAAGGACTGGCACGTAGCTTTCACAAATGTATCGTCGGACCCACCCGCCCTTTTCGATTT
>JAQSVH010000009.1:8340237-8352337 GCA_029448705.1 Adansonia digitata
ATTGGGAAATAGATTTTGACTGTAGCATAAATGCGCAAATATTTTAAATTAAATATAAAAAATGCTAAAATATTCATTTAACCATAAACTTTTAATTCGTACAAATTTATTAAATTATAATATTATTTTTTATTAATAATAATATCATTAATATTAGGTTTTGACACGTTGTAACAAAAATGAAAATTTTAAAAAGTAAAAAAATAAGTGAAAGAAATATTATATAATAAAGTGTGTGATTTTTCAATTTAATATGTAAAAATTTTAAAAACAAAATTAAAAATACAAGTTAAAAAAGAAAAAGAAAGACTAAAATAAGTATAAAAGCATTTAAATTCAACTTCGAAAACTATTAAAATGCCTCTTAAAAATAATAATATTATATTAACGAAGTCAGTGATAATTTTATACTATATGTTTAAAATAATAAATAAAATATTATTATATATTACAATTTTATCAAAGCATAAATATTAAAAATAAAATAATTTAATTTAATTTTTTTAATAAAAATTTAATTGTTATTTATAAATATATTTTAAAAAATATATATTTTAATAATTCGGGTATACAAGTTACAACTGAACTACTTGTAAGGAGGTCAGCCAGCCAATCACATTGTAGTATTTGATACGGCCCAGTGACAGACCACACAAGAAAGAAAACTTGCCATTAAGGATAACCACCGTATATTAAAATCGGCTTAGAAGGGAAATTGAAACGTGACGATTAATTCAGCGGCCTTCGACAATTCACCAAACGGATTACCCAGCTGAAGCCCGCCAGACGAGACAACTGAGCTAAGCTAATCTCTATCTCTGGAAGTCAGTGCTATTATCGATAGTTTAGTAGCAAAAAAGTAAAGAAAAGAAGCAGAGGGGAAAAAATGAATTCATCATCATCATCACCGAATCCTTCACCGCCTCCTCCGCCGCAATCTTCCACGTCCACCACCGCCGTTGATGGGTCTGGGAAGAAAATCAGGAAACCTTACACCATCACCAAGTCACGTGAGAGCTGGACCGAAGAAGAACACGACAAGTTCCTTGAAGCTCTTCAACTGTATATTCTTCTTCTTTTTCTAAAAGCCTTTTTTTTTTTTAAACGTTGAAAACTTTTGGTCCAATTCATTTTTTTGGGGAAAAAATACGGTGAATTTCAAGTAACCAATACTTTGATTTACTCTTTTCTTCGTTTTTAATAGAAAATTTTCCCTTTGCGTATTTACTAGTTGGAGTACTTAAGTTTTGGCAAGTTTAGAACATAGAAAATCTCGAATTCGTCATTTCTAATTCTCGGGGCAGCTGTGAACTGGAAGTTTTTATTCCGATAAATTGATGCCGTAAACCTTGCACTCACGATTCAAGCTGTTTTGGAGCTTAATTTTGGCTGAATTTTGTACAAGAGTTTAACTAGTCATAATTTTAAAACGTCCTTGTTAGCTTGTACATTGAACCCTGTACGAGGATGTCAATGGCAATACATTTACTTCCTTTTTTGTGTTTAGTATACGATTTGCAGCTATTGCGTTGTTTCTATTTGTGTTTATTAGAAATTTAAACTATAAGGATTAATGTTGTTACTTTTTTTTTTTTTGGTAAGTAGTTTCTATCTTTCTTGCTGACTTAGGTTTGACCGTGACTGGAAAAAAATTGAAGATTTTGTCGGTTCAAAGACAGTCATCCAGGTTTAAAGACAAGGATTTGATGTTTTAATTTCAAAGGTTTTTCATTTTTTATCTCATTGTTGTTCATTTTCTTTAAAAAAAAAAAAATGAATTTTTGCTGCCTTGTTTCAGATCAGAAGTCATGCCCAGAAATACTTTTTGAAGGTCCAAAAGAATGGGACAATTGCACATGTGCCTCCTCCTCGCCCCAAGCGCAAAGCTTCTCACCCGTACCCACAAAAGGCGCCTAAAAACGGTTTGTTCCCGAAACAGATTTGTGATGATATATCGATTGAATTGTTGGTCTACGGTTACATTTTTGACATGATATGATTTTAGCAGTTTTAGTGCCATTGCAAGCATCTATGGCTTATCCTTATTCGATAAATACCATTGCGCCTGGATATGCTCTCTGGGATGAAGCACCCGTGGTGGTAAACTCTGCCTCGAACAAAATCATGACACCACAAGATGAATTTACGATTCTTCGAGGAGCTGAAGGCATGAACTATTCTCTCTGTTGTTTTCTTTGTTATAATGGTAGTAGACTAGCTTTTCCTGAAGGAAACTTTCCAGCACTTCTTATGCATAACGTTACTGATTCAGCTGATACTGGGTCAAAGGGTGTAGCGAGGATTAGTAACAGTACTGTTAGTGGCATTGGAAGCTCGGATAGGACAATACCTAGTTCTGATATGCCAAAGCAAGGGAAACAAGCCCCCATGCTTCACGGCAATTGTGTTGACCATAACCAATTCTTTTCCCCGGTTTCTTTGTTTTTACTTGGTGGTATATGTCAGCTTCATCTGCGTTTTGCAGGTATACCTGATTTTGCTGAAGTTTATAGCTTCATTGGGAGTGTCTTCGATCCAGACACCGAAGGGCACATGGAAAAACTCAAAGAGATGGATCCCATAAATTTTGAGACTGTGAGTCAATATTGGCACTTAATCATTTCTTGTTCCAATAGTTCATACTTCATATTTGTAATATATTTATATATATCACAAAAATGCCCTAATTTACGTTAAATGATGTAGAATTTGTAAAACAAATATCAAAGGAAAATTGTTTTTTGGTCGGTTGTGACCAATAACAGCTTAGATAATCTTATGTGTTTATATCTTCCATTTTAAATCTGGTGATTGGGCTACATAATGAGAGAGTACCCCTTTGTTTGGAAACTTGTTAAAATAGCAATGGGGCTCATATATAGAGTTGGTGGTGTTTATTAGATGTTTAGAATTCGTTGCATTTTTTGGATTGCATGGCAAATAAATCCTTTAGTTTTTTTCTTGAAGTGTTATACAGACTTTGACAGCCAATTCTCGAATCATCTTTTGCATCCTCTCATGGATGAATGCAGTGGGAGGCTGGTATTTAAATTTTAATTTCATGTGAAGTAATAGAATTATGCTTCATTTGGATGCTTGGTGGGAAGGGATTCCCACCACGCCGAAGTCTGAAAATGGCACCGGACGCTTCTGGGTCCAGTGACAAAGTGCGTTGGGAACCCCCTCCCACCACACATCCAAATGAAGCGTTAGTAATTACAATTCTATGTTGCAAATCAATATGAGAGGTACTTAATAGGTTATCACGGGGAAACTTACACAAATTTGTTTTGGAGCAGCATCTCCTCATTCAGAAGTTTTCCGATTCCACTATATATCACAAAAGATTTATTTGATCTTGCGTCATAGCATCAAAAGACTCATTGAATATCGCTTTTAATAGATGTGCATTCTCTGTACAAAAAAATTTCCTTGCTCTAAATCATCCTAGTTACTGTCTGTATTTCCTTTTTTGTGACTTTGTGCAGGTTTTGTTACTGATGAGAAACCTCACTGTTAATTTGTGTTGTCCTGATTTTGAGCCAATTGTAAGTATTGTTATGAAGTTTATACTTTCACGGATTATTTTCGTTCAAATTTTATCGACTTAGGAAACTATATGCTTTCAGTTTGCTGTTCTTTTTCTTCATTTCGATTAAAAAATATCTCATCACTGTGTTGCTACTACGTATGCATATTTGTCTACAATGCTCGAGTATTCACATATTTCGATTGGTTTTTGGCTATGCTAACAGGAGAAAACCAACAAAACTCCTTTTTCCCTTATCAATGAGCATGGATTTCCTTCGTTTTTTTTTTTCCCTTCGATGACTGTTCTTTAATGACAACTAATTGTTCTCCTTGGTTGTTGCAGAAGAAGGTCCTGTCATCGTATGATGTCAGCTCAAGCACAGTGGGAGTTACAGCGAGAATTATTCCTCGGAACCAAATAAATGATATATTGTGTTAAGCCAGTTTATTATGTCGGACTTGCATGTGCACGTACACGCTTTTCCTCTCTATTTTCACTGTAACTTCTTTTGTTGCATCTGGAATGGATCTAAAGTGTCTATTGGGACTCGAGGAGTGTGCTCGGAGTTTTACTAGGCAAAGGAGTTGCATTGCTGCCACCACCTGGAGAAAAATGTTAGAACCGAAGAGCGGAAGAAAGGTTTTTCTACTAGACTTTCGAACTCCTCGACTTCCAGCGAGATCAGGCGGAATGTTTGTCACCCTGTTTTTGACCTACAATCAGATAATCGTGTATATTATTGTGAGGTTTGTTTATTCGCCATTTTGCCCAAATTGCAAAGTATTGCCTTATAATATAGAAGTGAAAACTACGACGAATTTGAACATGTTTTGTAATAAGGATCATGGCTCTGCCATGTGAATGTAGCTAGAAGAATCTCCATTAGGGATGGCAATGGAGCCAGACGAGGTTGAATACCGCAAAATTCACCTTTGTTTTATTGGTGGACTGTTTTGCTCCATGACCCATCGTGGATATATTTTTAAAACTATTACTACTTTCATGAACGTTGTATGCATCCATTACCATTCCACTTTGCTCTATCTCATCCGATATTTTTTATTCATTTATATTTTTTTAAATAATAAAATATATATTTTAAAAAAAAGATATTTTAAAGCTTATTTAAATACAAAATAATAAAACATAAAACATAAAATAATTATCATATTATTTTTAAAAAAAATTAAATATTTAAAGATAAAATAATAATTTCAACCTGTGAAACGGATAGAGTGGAATAAGTAAATATTACAAAACTGCATACTCACTTTTCAAACAAAGAAACCCATTCTATCCCGCTAACCTTACCTTCTCTATTAAAAAAAAAAAAATCGTTCCACTTGAAACAAATCTATTTAAAATCTCGGATGGTTTAAGTTTTACAATCATAATCTTCGTGATCAATACGAAAGATTTCCCATCTTATGATCATAGTGGTTATTAGCCCATATTCTGAAAGAACATTGTCCCTCAGTTTCACCATAAGTTGATGGGATGTTACAAAGTTTCAAAGGCGTACGGTTGCTGATGTTGAGGAAATTAATGAGCTCAATCAAAAGATCAGCATGCTTCATGGAAGGGAACTTGCAGACTGATTAGCCAATTCGTGCAGACTTCTGCGGAGGATTTGATGGTTGATTTTTCATTTGGACAATAATATTTTCGGAATTGTTATCCCAAAATCTAACATTCCACCAGCTGTTGTTGACCAAACAATGATTTGTACTACCAACAATGAAGCTTTTTCTCCCAAATTGGAATTAGTTAAATGGATGGTCTTTACTTTGTTGCATTGCATTACATTTCCTACGATTTTTTTTTTTTTTTTTTGTTTGGAGACAGTTTTATGTTGAAATTGGACATTGAAAAAAAACAAGCCTGCCTGATAAAAAATCTAGGATCAGCTTAGTTGAACACAAGCTAACATGAATAATTTATAATCACGGGAATCATGAGCCATCTCCTTCCTCATGCTATGCAGCTAGATAAACAAATAAATTTTGACCTCCTAACTATGGTTCCAACCGGATAATTAATGCATCGAGTGTACACAGGCTAATTTTGAACAAGGTATATTAATCAAATTATATTATTTGGATTTAAATGTAAATATTATATATTAATATATTTAATTTATTAAATTTTTTTAATATTTAAAAAATTTTTAAAATATCATATCTCATACTTATATTTTATTTTAATACATATCAATCATGAAGATTTTAAAAAATTGAATTGGAGAGACAACACGTAGATGTGCAAATGGTATTGCAATTTGAATTTGGTAGTAAATATCCTCATGTTAGACCTCAGCAAATGGACTACGAAAAGTTTAACAAGGAGGTCAAATAGGCCTGGGTCTGGCTCAATATATAGCCCATCTGACCACTGACCAGGCTAAAAGCCTGACGCCCATATTGTCATGTTTCCAGCCGTATGGTATTTATCTTAATTTTCACTTAATTTTGTTTGCAAATAAAGTTTCTACGTTTCAGTTTTTTCAGTTTTTTGTTACATTGTTAATTCATTGCTGCAATCGCTTTGTTTTCTCTTCGATTCCTTGAAAAATTTTATTGGGACGAATATTAATAGTGATCAAGCAAATTGAGAATGCTGCAACATCAGATAGTGCAATCTCCAGCCAGGCTAGGTTTAACGAATCCAAATTCACCTTCTCTTCAAAACCCTACCCCTCCCAAATACCCTTCTTCTCAACCCCAATCCCAGTCCCAACCGCTGCAGCAACAACCACCCAACTCCAATGTCTCCGCTGCAACCACCTCTTCGTCTCTCCTTTCTCTTCTCCCTCCACTACCCAGAGCCCAATCGCTTCTCCTTCAAATGGCCTCCTTAGCTTCCAAACTCTTCGAAGTCTCCCCTAATCGTGCCCTCTGGTTTTCCGCTTTCCGTGGATCTCTCCCTTCTTTCCTCTCTTCACAAATCCAATCAATGCCTCCACCTCCACTTGAATCCACCCCTAATTCCACTCAAGAAGTCCTCTCGTTATTTGCTTCCCTCCAAACCCAACTCTTTGAAGCCGTCACCCAACTCCAAGAAATCCTGGATCTTCAAGATGCTAAGCAGAAAATTGCAAGGGAAATTAGGTCTAAAGATGGTGCAATTCTTGCTTTTGCTAATAAACTTAAAGAGGCTGAACGGGTTCTTGATATCCTTGTTGATGATTATTCTGATTATCGGAAGCCCAAGAGGTTGAAATTGGGGGAGGATGGTGGGGAAGGTGATGATAGTTCTTCTACCACTACCGTTGCATCTCGGCTAAAGATGTCAGATGTTTTATCGTATGCACATCGCGTTAGTTACACTTCTTTTGCACCTCCGGAGTTTGGTGCTGGGCAGGCACCTCTCCGTGGGGCACTGCCCCCTGCTCCACAGGAGGAGCAAATGCGTGCTTCTCAGCTTTATATCTTTGCTGATCTTGATGTTGGCTTGCCTAAAACGGTTGAGACTAAGGAGAAAACTGTTGAGGCAATCATCGAACCACCACCTGCGCAGCCTGTTGATACCAATCCACATGCGAATTTGGCAGCCCTTCAGGGTTTGCTTCCTCCGAACTTCACAGTTCCATCAGGCTGGAAACCGGGGATGCCAGTGGAGTTGCCAAACGACTTGCCAGTGCCACCACCGGGATGGAAGCCTGGTGACCCAGTGCCATTGCCTCCGCTGGACTCCTTGCCTATACCAAGGATGGAAGGACCAAACTTGCGGCCTCTTCCACCTCCAAGATTGCATAAGCCACCTGAGCCAATTCAGGTACGACACGTTGAGCTGGATATTCTTGATGCAGATGATGATAGCAGTGATTATAGTAGTGATGAGGGAAGCTCCGACGATGAATATTGATAGACCGATGGTTTGAATCATTGGTATGAACAAAATGGAATTCCAGGTTTCATTCATTTACCCCCAATGCTAATTGCTTACCAATTTGTCGAGTCTTTTTCAGTTTTCACCGACCAGTTGAGTGTCATTAATCAGAAACTAGCTGCATCTCCTGGATATGTAATTGTTTATCGGCATTTATCTGAATAGAAAATGAGAAGTATACTAGGCTTTGTTTTACACTTCAACATTCATTATCCTGGTAAATGATAGATGATGCTTGGGCACGAAAGCAATTTTTTGATCATTCTTCTCCAGGAAATTCATTGATTTGCATATAGAAGCATTAATGAGATGTAAAATTGCAAGAACTGTTACTGTATCATTCTTGTGAATAAAAGAGCTATAAATCTGTGAGGGTTGCACAACTTGTTACTTGGTGATATAAATGGAGATTATCTTTCTGATCTTTCTTGCCGAAGATACTTAAAATTAGTGATCCAAAAGTGTAAAAAAGTTGGATAAATATGTATTTGAACCTTAATCTTCACTACCTTAGGGCATTTTTTTTAAAAATGAAATGGAAACTTATTAATTACTTTTATTTGGCAAATGGAATGGCTTATAGAGGTCTGAGGGCATATATCAGGTGAAGAATCACTGTGTTTAAAGTTGATGCTAAAATAATAAAAAAGCCTATATGAGTCCCTATTCTTTTGTTACGTCTTCCAATAAGTTCTCGACTTTTAATTTGTATCCAAATAAGTATTTAACTATTATTAATCCATACTTCAATAAATTTTTAACGTAAATTAACTTTTTATTTAGAATAAAGGCTGAATTAAATACAAATCATAAAATATGGATTTATTTGAGTATGGTAAAAGGGTTATAGAAGAAAAATTAAATAGTTTAGGATTTTTTTATATTTTTAGTCATTGATATTTACATATGTAAAATGTGGGATTTAATGCTTAGGGGAGCGATTTGTTTTTCTATTAAGTATGAAATTATATACTATTTATTTACAATTAATTAATTTGAAAAGAAATTAGCCGTTTTCAAGTTCCAATCTGAATTTTTTTTCCCCTTTTCTAAGAAAGGTTGGACGGGCTGTCCATATTAACGTATGGTGGCCCATAAAATAAACTATACAAGAAGCTATTTCATCGGGCTTAGCTGCCCAAACTTTATCCCCATTGGCCCATTTTCTAATAAAACAGAATAAATAATCCACTCTCCTCAAAACCCTAGCGCGCCTCTCTTTTCCTCATTTTACTTGCTTAGATCTCAGTCGCTGACTTACAAGCAAAACCCTAAACAATGGCTGCGGCCGCCCGACCTCTGGTCTCCGTCCAAACCATAGAATCCGACATGGCTACTGATGCCACCCCGACTATTCCTCTTGCTGATGTCATGAAAGCCTCGATCCGACCCGACATCGTCACCTTCGTCCACGACAATATCTCCAAAAACAGCCGTCAACCCTATGCTGTTTCCAAACGTGCTGGTCACCAAACCTCTGCTGAATCATGGGGTACTGGTCGTGCCGTATCACGTATTCCTCGTGTTCCTGGTGGTGGTACTCACCGTGCTGGCCAAGGTGCTTTTGGAAATATGTGTCGTGGGGGCCGCATGTTTGCTCCTACCAAGATCTGGCGCCGCTGGCACCGGAAAATCAATGTTAACCAGAAGCGCTACGCCGTTGTCTCCGCCATCGCTGCCTCCGCTATTCCCTCCCTTGTCATGGCACGTGGCCACCGCATCGAGGCGGTCCCGGAGATGCCGCTGGTCATATCTGACGCTGTGGAGAGCGTGGAGAAAACCTCGGCTGCAATCAAGGTTTTGAAACAGGTTGGAGCATATCCTGACGTGGAAAAGGCTAAGGATAGCCAAGGAATCCGCCCCGGAAAAGGGAAAATGAGGAACCGGAGGTACATTTCTCGTAAAGGTCCTTTGATTGTTTACGGAACTGAGGGGGCAAAGCTCGTTAAAGCCTTCCGGAATATTCCTGGAGTCGAGGTTGCCAACGTGGAGAGGCTTAATCTGTTGAAACTTGCACCTGGTGGTCACCTTGGAAGGTTCATTATTTGGACCAAATCAGCCTACGAGAAGCTGGACTCAATCTACGGGTCATTTGAGAAGCCTTCCGACAAGAAGAAAGGTTACGTCCTGCCTCGAGCGAAGATGGTGAATGCTGATCTGGCTAGGATTATTAACTCTGATGAGGTTCAGTCGGTCGTGAAGCCAATTAAGAAGGAGATCAAGAGGGCACCTTTGAAGAAGAATCCACTTAAGAACTTGAATGTTATGCTGAAGTTGAACCCATATGCCAAGACTGCTAGAAGGATGTCTCTTTTGGCTGAGGCACAACGTGTTAAGGCTAAGAAGGAAAAGCTTGACAAGAAGAGGAAGCCCATTTCTAAGGTATATCAAGTTTGTATTGATTTTGCATGTTTTCTTAATGATGATAATTGCAATTTTCTGTGGCTTGTTATAGCATATGTCAATGGAATTATATGTGCTTTCACTTAATGTTTAATGTCTTTGGAAGTTTTGATTGTGATTATTGTATGATTGAAGGAATCTTTTACTTATTACTCCTTAATTGTTTGATTAATTGCTGTATATATTGTTGTTGTGTTTATGAGATTACTCTTTATTGGTGTAGAGCTCCCAGAAGTGTGTCTATTTCAGTTTTACACTTTTTGTTTGTTTAGATATTACTTCTGTTGACAATAAGGACTGGCGCTTCTTAATGCAGTGCTTGGTTGCTTCACTACGTACTCATAGGGAGCATTTATCTTGCATTTGACTGCTGCTACTTATTTGGTTATTGCTACCTTATTCCTGTTCTTCAGTCATCTTTTCTTCATGTTTACCATTTGGTGTGAGTTTGCACTATTTGTTTGAGGCCTTTAGTTTAGTCGAAATCTATTCTGGATGAGTTTTATGCATTAATGATTCTACCTTAAAATGAGTATTAATTTGGACTCAAATGGCTTAGAATGTCATTCCTTTTTGGTTCACTTTACCATATTCTAGTCATTTGTGGCATTCAACTTATATTTGTTTCTTGCATTTTCGTCATGTTTTTACATTCTTTCTCAGGCCTGTTTGACAATTTTACTAATTTCTGGCATCCTATTGTATTCTATGTTTATCTTCGAGAAAAAAATTTGTGTATTGATGAGTCTAGCCTCCACATTGTTGTTTTGGTTTGTTATTGTTATTATTGCTATGGATATCATTTTAGAACTCGCCTTCAGAAAATGTTGATTTATTGAGTCCTTACTCCTTTCATTTGTCATTTGTTGGATGTTTCAGGAGGAGGCAGCAGCGATCAAGTCAGCGGGCAAAGCATGGTATCAGACTATGATCTCTGACAGTGATTTCATGGAGTTTGAGAACTTCTCTAAGTGGTTGGGTGTGTCACAGTAATTCTAGTTTTGCTTTAGCAATTCCTGCGGACAATGTTTGTTTCAGCCTTGTTTTAGTGTTTGACATTTTTATATGTTTTGCTGTTTCTGAGTTGTGGGTGGAATGGCATATGTTCCCATACTCCTTTGTTTTGGCCTCCCACCCTGTTTTCGCATTCTATGGCTAGTGGAATAGTTTCTATTAAAATGAGAACAAGAATTAATCAGTTTTACAAGTCTCATTGGTCTTTTATGATATCGAAATGCTTGTTGTTTTTCCAGTGTCCTTCTAGTTAACTGGTTCCTAAATAAAGGTTTCTTCTTTTTGGGCGATTCATTTCTCTCTTTCTCGGTTCGTTTCTTTTTGTTTGTGGGTGGTTGTGGGATTGTAGAAACTGTGATCTGGTCTTCAAAAGAATGTAGACCTATATGACTATGCCTTGACGTCGTATTTTACTTTGTGATTAATAGTTTCAAACATGTTCCTAGGAAGAAGTATGATAGGCGAAGAATTTACGAGGCTCTATGTTGGCTGGTCTTTTACAATGTCTAAATCTTGCAGTTAACCCTGCTTTACTGTTAAAATCCAGCAACAAAAATAATATGTTTGACTCCCATTCATTTGTTGCGTATGAGAAAATTTTCCGAGATCATGAAACACCTTATGCCACCATTCATATTTTATGTTATCTGCTTCTTTTTGTGTCCGAAAATTATTCTTTTGGACTTTGGGAGGTCCTGCATTGTCAATGAAATAGCAACCATGACTTCTCATCCAGCCCTGGTATTTCCAAGGTTATAATTAGGCCTTGAATTTAGGCCCTGTTAAATCAGCCTTTAAGCTTCATTCGCTTCACCCTCAACCTCACCCCAGGTTTGGTTGGAGCTCAGTGGTTAATTAAATATTTTAAGTAAACTTAGGTTAATTATTTTTAAGGTTGCTGTTTCTTCTTCAACTTGGTTTTAATTAATATTTTCGACAGTCTTAATCTTGTCGAAGTCGTACATGGTAATGTGCGAATCTAATAATTTTATTATTTAAACTAGAATGGCAGAACCTTGAATATTGATTGTATCAAATTAAAAAACGTAGTATGTCGCCATGATAAAAAAAACTTGTCGTTTTGTTCACAAAATGATAACTTTGTTATTAACTTTTCTTTTTAGGGCAGCGAGTGTGACACTCTTAAATGTTGATATATATAAAATCATATTTTCGTTCAAATCGTGAGTAAAATTATCAATTATTTAATATGTATTAGTTAACTTTAAAAATTGTCCTATGAATTTTGTTGTATTTGAAAAT
>JAQSVH010000009.1:8352437-8369594 GCA_029448705.1 Adansonia digitata
GAGTAAAATTATCAATTATTTAATATGTATTAGTTAACTTTAAAAATTGTCCTATGAATTTTGTTGTATTTGAAAATGTAATCAAATAATGCGACTTACCCTGTACAAGTGTGCACCTTGCTAATATTTTATAGATAAAACTTAAATAAATTAGGCTGATTTTGGTCTCATGAATTTATTAAGTATGTACATTTAAAAGAATATAGAAATGAGAGTAATTAAAATACTATTGAAAGCATGGAAGAAATCATAGTAAGTTCTAATTTGATAATCGGTTTATATAATCACCATGAAAAATATCATTCAACATATTTATAATTTAAATTTCAATATTTTAAGTTTATTTTCATATTCTTGTACTAGAGTTTCCTTTGTAAATATACACATGTTCATTATTTCTTTGGTAATTCTTGATTTTGTTTTTTAAGCCAAAAAAAAAAAAAAAGTTAGGAATTTTGGTTGAAATGAATGGCAAAATAAATTTGGCAACGAAATTATTCTCATTTGAAAATTTAAGTATTGGGTGAGCTTGAAGAGTTGCTTTCTTACTTTGCATAAAGGATTTTTGTTCATTCTAATTTTTAGCCCTCAAAACTTTATAATCTCCAACCAAAGTCTCATTCGGACATAATATTATATGCTATTGTTTAAAATAAGAGTGAGTATTACATATATATATATATATAAAGTGGTTGAAAAATAATAATAATAATCTCTAATGGAAATCTCTCTGATATGTAAGAAAAAGAAAAAAAGAAAAGCAAACCCCACCAAAGTTAATGGTGGGAAAAGGGTCGAGTGGGCCAATAGAGTTTGGGTTAGGCCAGTATGTATGGCACAGGTGGAGCCTTTTTGGGAACATTGGCGACGTGTACGGATTATGCCCTCTCAAACCTAAGACAATTCACAATTTAAATAATTTATATGTTTTATTCAGACAAAGGACCTTCTCCATTGGAGCATGCACTTCCATTTCCCCTTTTAGGTCATCATTCTTCTGCTTTCTTTTTGTTATTTGGTTTTTTCTTTTTTCCCTAAAAATCCAATTTTAATTTCTTATTATTGAATTTTCTTGTGCGTTATTTAGGCTTTGGATTCGGTCTAATCCAAGCAAATTAAAGTCAAGTTGCCTGAGGAATTACTTTCTTAACATTCACAAGGAAATATATATAAAATATACATGCAATTGTGTTTTTGTCTATTTTTATAACAAATGATTGATTTAAAGATTTTAAAATATAGAGCTATTTTTTATTTGGCTATCAATATTATCATATATTAACAATTTTATTATATACCCTTTTATTAATCCTCATTACACCCCTTGAGCTTTGCTTGATTAGAAAAAAAAAATTGCATGTTCGATGTCCCATGACCTAAAAATCTTGAATTATTATTAAATGTATTTAATTATTAAAAAAAATTATATTTTCATAATTAAATTTTAAACATAAAATATTTTTATTAAATATAAATTTGTATAATTCGACTTTGGATAGGTCTAATTTTCGATAAAAGACTTGTCTGATTCTTTATTAGGAGGAAAAAAACTACTTCTTCTGGAAATTCGCGGATATGGACCATTGAAAAATCAGCCAAAGTTATATATATTGATTATTAAAATCATTGATTTCCATATACTAATAATAGTATTTTCAGTTTTTTACAAATAAAGCTGTAATTTAAAAAATAAAAAAATAATTATAAATTTATTAAATATTATATTTTAAATAATTATATAAATAAATTAAATTAAGTCTACTGATTTTAATTAACATCGATGTCAGTCTTCCCGCTTCCTACACCAACCTAGTATAGCAAGGCCGTTACCCATAAGCGCGAGAGTGGTCACTTTTTAGGATTTAATTAAAAAAAATACTTAATTATTGACTATTTCCTCTTGGATGAACATTGTACACATAGCAAGCAAGTTTCCTTTTAAATTAAAACAATCTTTTTGGATTTTTACCATAAATGCAAACCAAACTAGAGAACCCCATCAAAGTTCCTCTTTAGCAAGCAAAGAAAAATAAGGGCAATTTATGGTACATAAAATGTTCCATATTTATATCACAAATATCTTTAAAATATTTTATATTTATATATATTTTAAATATATTAATAAATTTTTATACATTTATATATTTATTTAAATTTTATATTTTATCTAACTTTTATTAAAATAATTATATCATATTTAAATTTATAAAATTTTTATAATAAATATGCTTAAATATATCTTTTAAAAAGAGGTAAGTCCAAGGATAAGGTTCAATGAAGGCCAGCTTGAAAATGGAAACCATTGAGGGCGCATGTAAATATAGGTGAGCGACACTTGTTGGACTCGGGGCAGACGGTGGAGGGCGCGGGGTGGGGTTCTCAGCCTACAAATAGTACAATGGCTTTGCCCGGGGGGCTACTACAGGCGCTACTCACACTTGATTACCGGCTTTGAAAACCTTTTCCTTGTTCCTTTTTCCTCATTATATTTAATATATCCTACCAAACTAAAATTAATACGAAACTCTCTTTTCTCATATTTGCATTCGTATAAGCAATTGATAATCTAAGCTTATATACATGGGAATGTTAATAAGTGTTTACCATTGATTAAGTACCCGATAAATGAACTCTATATAAAATCTGAGTAATGAGTGTTATAAGTATTAATTAAAAATGATTTAATTATTATTTTAAAAAAATATTTTTGTATTTAATACGTTAATTTCATTGAATTAAAAAATGGATTATCTAATGGCATTGGTTAAGATTTTGCGTATAAACGAGCTTTCTTACCTGGTGCTTTTAGTATGTTTTTATAATTATAATACTTTATTAAAAATAGTAATTGACAGTTTTATTAATTGTTTTTAACTTATTCAATGAATAAATTATCATTGAATAAGTAAAAAAACATCTTAAATATTTATATAATTATATATTCAAAAATAAATTAAAAAAATTAAACAACCTTCCCTTTTAAGTTAAAAAAATTTGATAAAATTATGATAGTTTTACTTACTTCTTCATTAAATAAAAGTATTTTGAAAATAATTCTAAAACAACAATAATATTATATTTAAATAAAAAAATCACTTTTTTTTAATAATTTGAACGCTTTCAATTTAAATTCTATTATCAATAAGCTTATTTACATATGTATATTTGAAACTATGAAGTGTGAACTCTGTTTTATAAAAAATAAATAAAAAAGGAAGGTAAACCTAAGCAATTACTGCTATTATCTGTTTTGAGTGAAGGCTAAGCTGTTTTATAGAAACGTGATAGCTAATCATAAATGCATGCAAAATATAATAATAATAAATAATAAACATTTGGCAATCCTATTATTAATTTCTATATTTTGATTAAATATTTAATTTTTAATTTTTAATTAACTATCAAACGTTATATTATTCTATAAATTTAAACAGTTATAATTTTCTTCTTCTTTTTAACATATTTTTAATTATTTTTATCATCTTCCCAAAGTGTTTTTGAATGTTTTTTTTTTTTAATGATCAAAAATGGCAAAATAGGAGCTACTTGTTCCCTCATACGTCCCATCTACCCTTTTGGAGGGACCCTCCCTTACCCCTTTCCTCGGCTCCCCCTTTTCTCTCTTTCTTTCTTTCATTTGTCTGTAATTGTTTCCTTCACAATCGGAATCCTTCAAAGCCTCCACCCAACCAACAAAATGGATCCTCTAACTCTTCCTTGATATCTCCTTCTTTCTCATCTTCTGAGTATTTAATTTTTTTTTTTAGCTTGAAATCTTTCTTCATTTTCCCATTTCTGTTGTTTTGGGTTTTTTTTTTTTTCAGGCTAATAATGATGTTGGATCTTAACTTGAGTGTTTTTTCGGGTGTTAATGGTTCAGTGGAGATGGCGGAAGGGAATCTTGTTGGATTTTCTGGTTTCAGTACGAATAACAACATGGAAAGTTCCGCGAGTTTTGATTCTTCTTCCGTCGTTAACGCTGACACCATAACCACCACCGGCGACGACGACTTTTCGTCCAACAACGCTGCTGTCAGCGATACTTTCGCTTACTCCTTCGGCATCCTGAAAACCGCCCAAGAAGAACCACCAGAAAAATACTACAACAGGGCCATCCCGCTTTTCCCGGTCAACGTCGAGGAATATGGGAGGGGATCGTCTCAGAAGAAGTGGCTGGACCTCGGGGGTTACTGGGAAGCTTCGGACCTCCACCGCGGTGGAGGAGCCCCGGAGCAGACGATCGCAGCCCAGCAGCAACAGGTTCAGTTAAGGCAACAAGTGAAGAAGAGTCGACGTGGGCCCCGCTCCAGAAGTTCGCAATATCGCGGCGTCACTTTTTATCGTAGAACCGGACGATGGGAGTCTCATATTTGGTTAGTTGTACATTTTTTTTCCCAGTAGCTTAACTAATCCTTAGTTATGACTAATTGATTTTGCTTAATTCTACTATTTTTAAACCTGTTTGCTTTCTCTGCTCTCTCATTGGCTGTTCTTCGTGTAGGGACTGTGGGAAACAAGTGTACTTGGGTGAGCAGAATTTAATGTTTTTGAGAAGCCTAAAAATACTTATATCTATATGAAACTGTGGGTTTGATTTTAATCAGTGAAACTTTGGTGTTTTTGACTTTTGGCAGGGGGATTTGACACAGCACATGCAGCAGCAAGGTAAACTTTCTTGATTTGTTTTTTTTTTTTCTAGAATAAATGTTAACAATTTGGGTTAAAACATTTTGGTTTTGGGGGGAGGGTGTTTTACAGGGCATATGATCGAGCGGCACTCAAGTTCCGAGGAGTTGACGCAGATATTAATTTTCATGTTAGTGACTATGAAGGTGATCTTAAGCAGGTGAGGAAATTTGGGATTTGGTTTGTTATTATCTACGCTTTTTAAAATATTACTATAAATTAATTTTGAATTTTTTTTTTTTCAAATTCTTTGGTTTTGTAGATGAATAATTTTACAAAGGAGGAATTCGTGCATGTCCTGCGTAGGCAGAGCACTGGTTTCTCTAGAGGTAGTTCCAAATACAGGGGAGTTACATTGCACAAATGCGGCCGATGGGAAGCTCGAATGGGGCAACTTCTTGGCAAAAAGTAAGCACCCTTTCGCTAATTTACGACTTCAATTTCATTTTTCTGTTACCGTATTTACTTGGTATTAGTTTTAGTTATGCTATTATATTCAATTTCGTTATATCGAAAATAGTAGTATATTGGTTTTGACATGTTTTAAAGTAGTGAAAGTAAACTAAGAAGTTGAATCATAAGTGAATTGGTTCATGGTAACTGCTGGAAACTTTGTTTTTATTGGGTTAAGTATACATTCCTTTCCTGCAGGTATATATATCTTGGGCTATTCAATAGTGAGATAGAAGCAGCAAGGTCCTTAGATCATAAATTCAATCTCTCTTGTAATACCACTGATTAATCGATTTCTCGACCAGCTTGACTTCTAATTCTCCTTATCTATGTTACTGATCTTTTAAAACCAGGGCTTATGACAAGGCTGCTATAAAGTGTAATGGAAGAGAAGCCGTCACCAACTTTGAACCGAGCACATATGACGGTGAGCTAATCTCGGAATCTGAAAATGGAGGTGCTTTTTGTGCTTGGAAATTAGTCATCTGCATATGTCTATAAACAATTTTTTGCTTCTGTGTACGGTGAATTTGTTGATCCTCTTGTTACAGGCCCGAATCAAGGTCTTGACCTGAACTTGGGCATTGCACCCCCCTATACATCCGATCCCCAAAAGGGCAACGACAATTCAAGCAACTTTGCTTTCCAGCATGGCTGGGATTGCGTGCCTCTTGTTGAGAGGGGAGCAAGGGTAATGTCAATTAAAACTTCAAATCCTTTAAGTTTAATTAAGCTCACTGATTGAAGGAGGAATTTAATCGCCTAAAAAGTTATATTCACGCATTTCAGATGGAGAACTCTGCTCCGGCAACAGTGAGGGTTCAACCTATTCTTGGCCAAGCAACGGCATTGAAGCACATTCCAAACTGGAATGGTGCAAATGCCACTTCCTTTCCGGCTTATAGGGTAAGCTTCACATTTCCTTTGCTAGTCTATGACATTGTTTAACCATGAACATGAATTTTGCTTTGAATTTAGTGGATCGTTTCATTCGTGTTACTATAAGTTTGGGTTCAAATCCTAACATTTGCAACTATGTCATCCTTTGTGTACCAAAAAAGAGTTAGCGATCTGTGAAAGTGTTTTCTTTGCCATCTTGACAATGAATTATTTATAATTTGATACTTCATGATTAACGTTTTCTTTGTTATTTACAGGAAAGAGCAATAGAGAAGAGGATAGAAGTAGATTCCTCACGAAACTGGGCTGGGCAAATCCAAGGCCTCTATGGTGGGGCAAATCCAGTGCCACCCTTCCCTACTGCAGCATCATCAGGATTCTCATCTTCAACAACCACTTCCCCACCATCAGCCGCTGCCGGCCAACCTCACATTCGTAACACAACATTCCTCCACCACCACCACCATTATCCTCCGGTGGTCATGAACCCTAACATCTCGCATTTCTACTGCAGAAGCTGATATGTATGCCACCATTATCATACTCTTATCAATCAAAATGGAGAGAATTTGGGGTCAACAATGGGTGGAAAAAAAAATTAACAGGGCCATCATGTTTATTGCTTGAAAAGCTAAACAAACTCGTGTGTATTGTGGTTTGATGGGCATGATATTGATATGTATTAGCACCAGAAGAAAATGAATGAATAATTCAACCTGTGAACAGGCCTAAGTAGAAATTTAATGGGATAAAGACTGGAGAAAATTACAAGGGATTAAATTTTAATTTAACAATACTTTAGATATTAAGAAAATTGAGTCTAACCATTACCAGTTCAGAACTGAAATATCTGCTCAACTTCCATCCTTATTTTTGCTGAGAACATAAATTTCAGCAAAAATAAGCATCACATAATGAGTTTATTTTTGTTGTTTCTGTACATTTTTGTCTGAATTTATTTAAAGTATTATATATTTAATATAAATTTTGATATAATAATAATTTATATTATAATAATTTTTATATATTTATATATTTTTATTATAATTATACTTTTTTGTTATATCTTATTTTTTTATAGTAATTTGATTATCCAATCCTATGGGTTATAGCCACGTGTAAAATTGAGGGTAGTGGAACGAAATGTTTTTTGGGTTAAATTAAAATAAATAATAAAAAAAAAGAGTCGGCATTCCTTAGCTTTTCTCGAGCATGGTACAACTGCAAATGCAAAAAGCAGGTGTGCGGAAGGGGGTTGGGGGGAGTCTGAAGTATGAGTAGCATGAAAATCCAGTTGTACCTTTCATTGAAAGCCAAGAATAATTGGAGGCTTTGATTATTCCATTCGAGCCTTTCAAGTTCCCTATGACATAAGCATAATATCATTAAACAATGAAACAAAAATAATAAAATAATAATAATAAATAATATTAAACATAACATAACCAGCAGTTGTTTCGTTTATTGGTAAAATACTTAATGCTTAGTTATATATATATATATATCAAATTTTAATAATTTTAATTATAAAAAAAATATTAGGCATAACTTATTTTTTATCTCTTCTTTATATTGCTCATAGTTTTTGACATTTATGCCCGCTTCCTTTCCATTTTCTCTAACTTCTAGACTTTGTCTGTCTCATTGTCATGCTTCACTTGGTTAATTATAGATAATTTATGTTTTTATATTATATTTACGTATTCTGTTATATTATAATTATATTTAAAATATTTTATATTTATATAAATTTTGATATATTAATAATTCGTATTATATAATTTTTTAGACATGTATTTGTGTCGTATCATATTTTAATTACCTTATCTGTACCATATTTATGTAATTGTATCTAATATTGTTATGTTTCATGCCAAGGATGATAAAATTGGATCGGTTTAAAATTTTGCATAGATCAACTCCTAACAAAAAGGTTTTCTTTCAAAAAATGCGAGTGAATAGTTTTAATAAATACTTATTTCCTTCTTTTTCGTTAAAAAATTATTGTTTTATTTTTAAAATATTAATATATATTTTTATATCAATTTTTACAAATATCATATATACTAATATATTGTATATATTTAATATATATGAATGTTTTACATTTACTAAAAATTATGTATTCCAAAATTATGTTTATGAAAAAATTATAATATATATTTTTATAATATTAAATAAAAAATAAAGTAGAATGTAATTGACTTTTGTCAGAGTTTTCAATGTCAACAAAAAAAGGTAAAACTAAAGTGGATAAGATAATCTTGAATCTTATGTTTACCACATATTCAAATAGAGTCGTAATATAATATTACGGTTGCTATTTAACGATTTTGACATTTTTCGTTATTAATATCATGATTGATATTTTACTATAATTAATTATTATAATTTTATCATATTTATAATTATAATAAACGTGACATAATTGAAAATTCATCTGTAATTGCTTTCCCAATCCCTAATTCTCACACTATTGCCATCCCAATTTGGCTATTCTATTGGATATATATATAGATATATATATATATATTGTGTCTTTGGACTTTATGACAAAAAGGCCAGCTCTTCTTAGCCTTAGCCTTGGCTATCGTCGAGGTTTTGGCCTTTTGGGGATATCTCTATTAACCGTTGGTTCTTTCTTGTAGGTTGCCGAGCTACTGTTTTGGCCATTTACACATTGGTTCTTATAGTATGCGGAAACAAAAAAAAAAAAAAAAGACATATCATAACATAACCAACGATGTTAAAATTTATACTGTATAAATTACTTGATATCAGAGAGCCAGTGTTGTTTAATATTACACCAAGTTCCACCGTCCAATGACCCACGTAGTCAACCCTGTTTTGGCAGCTGCAAACAACGGTGCTGTTTTCACCATAAATATAAGGCAACTTTAATTTGTTTCCTGTTTGCCACGCGTCATAAATTGCAGCGCCATAAAAAAAAAAAAAGGAACCGAAATAATAAATATGGGCAAAGCAAACTACTAGCTATGCTGCAGTATTATCCATCCTCAGTACCACCGTAGATATAGAACTCTTCCTTCCTGGTTTTAGGGCTTGGATTTTGCCCGATAATGTGAGTGAATGAGGTTTGGACAATACTTTAGGCTTCTTCTAGTTCGAGTAGTTTTGAGTTTAGAACTTCAAGTCTTTGGTGGAGGAAATATATCATTCGCTATAGGGTATAGGTTGTCACAGTTAAAATATATACACACACGTGTGTATCTGAGACGAAAGCATGACGTGCAGCTATATACAAGTGCATTGCTACTTTTTTTCTTTTTTGAACTCCTGGATCGATCAATCACCGTCGTAAAGCTTCGGGAAAGGGGGTTGTAGGTTGTACTGCAGTGAAAGCTAGGTTTAAGTAGTAAAACCAAAAATATAAACTACCCCCAGGCTCAGTCAATCGTCACTGCGAACTAATAACTCAGTTCAAAGGTTAAATACTGAAGGAAGCAATGTTTACGAGTACGTGCTGCTGCATGATTGAACATGCTCATTCGTATATCTTCGCAGGAATATTTTGTTGGGGGTGGAGGGTGACTATACAATTCAGATTTCAGTGGCATAAGCCTATAGCTTCAAGATAACAACTCAGTAGTGCAAGTAATTATTTATATTTTTCATGAAAAGATATATATATATATATATAAACCATCTCTATGGCCAGGAGGCTGAGTGGCTGGGAAGTTTCCAAGTACTACATGTACTAGGATTCTAAGTTATAAAGCTGCAGAACCAGCTAGCTATGACTGGGCTCCATCGGAATTGGCATGGCAGGGAAATTCAGATGGCCCCCATGTATTCTGACAGCTTTCAACTGTGTATCTGTGAGTTTTATTTTTCAAGCTTTATTCTGCTTGGTACTACAAGTACCAAATATATTTCTGACAACTGCGGATTGTAGTGGACTGGTAGGAAAAGAACGGGACCCTTAGTACTTTTAAATTTATCATATGATTCAGCAACTATGTCCATGATCCACCCCCTGTGCTTCGGCATCGTACTGTTTTGGCACCGCAAGCAACAACAATATTTCTGGGAAAGAAAAAAGGGGGGGGGGCCTTGGCAATGCACTGGCCTAACGAGTAGGGGACACCATGGGAAAGTTGTTCTGACAGGCCCCGACATTAACGGGGCGGGGACGGGCTTATCAGTATTCTATTCTTCATGATGGATTTACACAGATTCATGGTTTCAGTTCTTTCTTGTTTATATTGTACAATTAAAGGGGATTCAAATCCAATCAATATTGCCCACTCTGGGCCTTAATTGGAGGTACGAAAAAGCCCACACCCACATTCATGTATAACAGATTGATATAATTTCCTTTTTATTTAGATTTAATATATTTCTCAAACAAATATTATTAAAATTTAACACACTCACAAAAGTAATAAAATTTTTCTTTTAATATCCTCTGTGGAAGAAATAATAAATTAAAAAGATTGATAACTTTTTAAAATAAAAAGTGGAAAAAAATTCAAGTAAAAATGGATATGTTTTTCGAGTAACAAATGAAAAGTTCTTTAAAGTAAAAAGAAAAAAATAAATTTAATTATTACGTCAAAGTGAAAATACGCATCCTTAATTTTATATTTATTCTAATAATTTTTCTATTATTATTATTTTGGTAAATACCACAATTAAATTAGTGTTATTTCACTCTAACATTAAACTCAACGAAAAACTTTAATAGTAGTATAAATATGAAACTTATTATTATTATGTAAAAAATTTGATCTCAAGCAGAATAAGTGGCACTAGCAGCTGCGTCCATTGCCCCATTGAAAATACATCTTCAAAACTGTTATTAAACTTGTGGTACTTTCATATTAAGACGACAGAAAAAAGAATTTCTAAGATCTCATACAAAGCAATTGCCCCCATTACCCCTATATTTGTAAAATCCCTTTCTGCTCCCATTAGCGATTGATCAGATTCCAAAAACCTCCACAATTGCACTGTTGAAACCAGTTCTCTTGCAAATATAAAAGCAAAGTCAAAACAAACGGCTACATGACATATTGTAAAATTTTTGAAGAAAAATCCTCTACTTGCACAAAAAGATGATGTTAAGTTGAAAAACATACCCACAGGGGGCAGTTTGAATGCTGGTTTTTCCTACAGGTCTGCGCGTAACTAAGGCACAATTAAAATCCGCCCACAGCAACCTCAGCTTCCACTCTGTTAGCACAGAATAATTAGATAAGTTAGTTCCACAAAGTTTTCAACTGATTTCAAGAGTTGAGAAACACAAATATTGCTCCTTACCTAAACAGATGTCTGCAAATGCAACCGAACCTTAACTCATGATAAAGAGGAAGCCGATAGCAACCAATTCCTCCAATTTGTCCAACTCTTTCTGCGTTTAGGTATAGAACAGCAAACTGTAATCTACAACTCCTACGGCAAAAACCTCTGTTGTATAAGATTGCTAGAACCAGACACTTCACACTTCAGATCCTTATAACTAGAAGTTTGTTAAATCTCGAACAGCAGTTTACAGCTCACAAGTCAAAACCTCCGATGTATAGATTGCAAGAACTAGACACTTGACAGTTCAGATACTAGGAGTTTGTTCAAAATCCCGAACCTCCATTCTTCAGTAATTTTGGCAGTGTCAGATCATTAAAACCTCTACCCTCGTTCCAGCAAACCCCATGACCATTTGACAGACAAGCTTTTCTCAACTGTTGGATCGTCGATTGTGGGAATGGAAGGGCATCACATGCTGGGGTTGATCCAGACGCATGGATGACATGCTGTAAGTATCAGTGGACTGAGAGATTCTATTCATTGAGCGATCTTGAAGCGGCAGACTCTGATATGCATAAAGAGATTGTTGCATCGGCAGCTGAAGCCTTGCATCATGGCTAAAACTGTTGTGGTGTGGAACTGAAGTCCTTGTGTCAAAGCACGGTTTATTCAACCCTACAGCCATAGCCCCTTTACCAACTTCGAGTTATTGCAGGATCGAGGAATTCATCATCTCCAGAACCGCCAACACTTTTAATTTGAGGTTCAGAAGTCAGTAGCAAATGATTTGCTGGATGGCAAAGAGAACAGTTAAGAGTCTACAAAAGTTGGAAAGCAAAAAATGATGAGAAAGCACAAACCAGCAGTATTAAGAGCTGAGTGCATTCTTTCAGAAGTCGAAAAGCCGGCAGGAGCAGGCCCACTAGGAGCTGAGAACACAGGTCGGATCAAAGCAGGAGGTTTTGAAACTGTAAAAATTGAAAGAGGTACATCAATAAAATAGTTAAGAGACGTAAATAGAAATGCACATCAAGCATTGACGCAAAGATGAAAAATTGAACCACATCCCAACATAGTACTATGATGATTTGTAATCATACATATTCCCTCTCCAACATTATGTTTCCATCCTCCAAACTCCAAATCCCCTCCCAGAAGAATAATAAATGAAAAGGTAATGCGTCAAAATAAAACTCACCAGCAAGCTGGGAAGGCACAAAAGTATGATTGTTGTGAAGATTATTGGACTCGGAAAAGTTGAATGAATAAGGGACCTGGTATTCGCGAATGCTAAGATCATTGATTGCATTGAAATCATGATGGGCAGAATGTTTATTCGTGTTTGTTACACTGCCAAGCAAATCATCCATACGAGATGCTTGATTACTAAAGTATTCATGTGGCAAAAGAAAACCTCAACTGATTGTTATCTGCTATTTTTAGCAAATTTCGTGGATCCATGGAAGCACGATGGTCCTTAGTTGGCCTCAACAACTTGGTTAAACCATCAAGAGAAGTCAATGAATCTTCCCAAGGATCCAGCTCCACAGATAGGATTTTTGAGATTATACTGTCTTCTGCTGTAGTTCTCAACACTAGCTGCATTATGAACACATTTTCCATTCCCAGATCCCAGCATATTTGAATTGCCAAAGCTGCTATTGAAGTCAGCAATGCAGACATCTATATTAAGCTGGAACACCTTTGATGAGACTAGGTTCTCAGAGGTCAATGGAAAAGAAACTTTATCATGCAGGGTACAGTTCTGGAATGAGTAAGACAATCAGTTTGATGTTTGAACTTGCCTTGCTGCTGAGAGGTATAGCTTGAGTTACTCAAACTCTGCTGCAACGGAATTGAAAAAGATGCAGGAGGCAGATTGCATATGCCTTCGAGACCCTCCAATTGTTGTTCATCAAAATCCAAGAAGTCTTCCGTAGTCATAGATATACTTTGCATTGATAAGCTCGGGGCATAAACATTCACTAGCATCTTCCTTAGAACTAAGACATCTAGGCAAACTGAATGAAGCATGAACAAGAATAGAACTACTAGGAAGAAAATGCACTCCTCTTTTTTACTGTGATCCACAAACCAGATTGAAGATAAATCTTAAAACTCCTCCTCAGCATTAATAGTTTCATCATCTGAGCTAGAGGTATGGGACGATTTGCTACAGTAATTTATAGAGTTTTCAATGTTTATTGGTGCTACAGCGTCCATGCCCCTTGATGCTGGTGTTTCAGGTAAGTGGTCCCCGCAAGTTACAGAGGCAGAAGTCATATTTGACAGAGTGTCTACTGTTCTATATGCTGTACACGTTTGGTAATCGCCAGGAAGATACTCTTTGGAAAAGTCCAAAGAATCAGTTCTACAATTAGAATGAATTCCACTGCTATCTTCAGCTGTAACAATTTTCCTAACATCATGTGTAGCTCCTTAGATGCTTACAACTTCAGAAGAAACATGAGGACTGGTACCTCCATCAGGCTTTTTTTTTTTGAAAGTGTACCTGAACCTGACGTATTCGAAACTGGTGGCAAACTAGCGGAGACATGCATGACCCTGATACACAAAAGACGAGTAAATAAGCACTCATAACATGAACATCAGTCTAGGATAGCACAAACCAAATGTTGTATGCCATGAGGCTGATGCAGGCAGTACAGTAAGATTTCTGTTGCCACCATCCACACAAGATTCCCTACTGTGGTTTCCAATATTCTGTAGAAAGAAGTCAAGTTGATTAATTATAATTCACAAGTATGCACTGCATAAATCTTAAATCACAAGTGTGCCCATCATTGTATATTTAGCGTGAATACTAATGACCTCTTACATTTTTACGAATACTTAAACCTCAGCTCATGCCTTACATTATATTGTAAAGCACCGCCATTGAATTATCCCAGTTCCATGAAATCTAAGAAACATACAATCTGTGGGGCAGCGATAGTTGGGTGAGGAACAGATTATATGGAGTCTTACATTTGAATGAGTTTTGGAAACAGGTTTGCATGATGATGTTATGCTGCTACGGATGCACTCAGCAACTGTAGGAATTAAAACACTTCCTGAACGCTGGTGTAAATTTTTTGAAGCGCCAATAATTTGTTGCACTCTACTCCTTTATAACCATAAAGGACTTGATTTAGAGTGATGAAACGATAGCATACAAACCAGGAAGAAATTATGCAAAAATATCAAATATTACATGATGAAGGATTGAGAACAACCCTAAAATGATCTAGAAAGGATAAATAGGAAAATTTTGAGTTGTTTTTACACATTCTAATATGTCTAATGCAAAAACATGCAAACAAAGGGACACATGCACTGAGTCAGGCAAATATTGATAAAAGAGAATATACCTTGAAAAGAAACTATTTCATCCTTGGTAAAACGCACAAAAGTACTGAGTTAGGCAAAGCATATACCTTGAAAATGCTGAAACTATTTCATCCTTTCTAAAACTATCTTCTTGAGAGCCATAATCATGCAAATACAAACAATCTAGAATGCTGCAAGGCTGGACCAATAAAGCACTCATCAGAATGACGAACAAACTAAACTCTCTTCTTTCTTATTGAAGAGAAACTTCAACGGAGATGAATAATATAATTTACTCACCACATTTCTCAGCCATGCATGACAATATTGGGTGGTTCCAAAACATGCTCTCCGAGACAACTTTGGCTAGTGATCATCCGGGAATACATTAATAACAAAAAGAAAACATACATACTTACCTCAGTGATCTACCTTCTAAGACAAACTGTGCACAGATTGAATGCAACAAACTGCTTCCTCCTCCTTCAAGTACGTTACGTATCTAACCAGCGAGAAATAAGGCATGTCAAGGCAGAGTAAAACTGATTAGACCATAAGACTAAGTTTAAAGAATTTTTTGAGAACTAGCAAACAAACTTACACAGAACAACTATTGTTTGATGAATGTTGAATAACACCAATTGATGTTTTAGATATTGACAACTTAAGAACCTTTCAATACTGGCCAAAGTACTCTTTTTGCTGAAGAAGATGTCAGGAATGAGAAAAAAAAAATCTGGTTTAAGCATCTTCACTGATTTCTTATGGGAAAAAAAAAAAAAAACAAAATAATTACAAGCAAAATAACAGCAACACACGAGGCCAACACATAAGCAAAAATTAACTATAATCTGAAAGCTACCTACAACTTCATCAGCAAGGTCAAGCAATCCAATTATGTACACCAGATTTCTTTTAATAACTCTGACATTACTAACATGCATTCTCCCTTCAGATGCTTTAGGCTTTGCCTTCTGCGGTTTCTGTTTCCGTTCTGAATTGATTTCAGCCACCAACCTTCTCAGCAGATCCAATCCTCAGCATCAAAACACAATGAAGCATTCATCAAATAGTTAAACCAGCCAAAAAATATAAAAACCTTTCACAATTTGCAGCCATTCCCACAATTTTTTCTTTGTCATAAGTCGAACGACATGCTGGCCAGCGACCCTCCATCTGTAAATTGAAAAAACTCAAGACAACGTACAAATGGGAATAATAGTAACAATTTTCCATTTCCCCTCATTCATCTATTGGGCAAAGAATAGCACCCAAAACCTTGTAACTGTATTTGCATGGCTTCAATTGCTGATCAGTCAAATCTATTTCCTCAGAGCATAATGGGCATGTCTTTTCTCCTTTGCACTCATGATTGCCTTATACAAAATCAGACATCGACAATAAAATTAAGAATCAATAATGCTGCTTCCTCATTCTCCAAACAATCATCTCATGTTCATATACTAAACAACACCAAGGGCTAAAAAATTATATAATTCACAATTTTTAGCACCATATTGTCCAAACGCATTCATAAGGCTACTTATTTTCAGGAAGCAATTAAAGCACTAAATAAGTAAATACATTGATAACAGGTTTGGAAGAACATCACGACAGAAATACCCAACTACAACATTCTAAGCAAGAAAGGACAGCAATAATTTAATTAAATGCTAAGTAAATCAGAGTTAGATTATCAAAGATTATGGCTCTTAAGGTTTTTCTTCCCATCGTTTCAATTGCAAACTGAGTAGCAAGAGTATCGTTGTGAAGCCTCAAAGTCAACAAGCCAAAAGGTGAAAGGGTCAGCTCACTTTGAGCTCAGTTAAGCTTTTTTTTTTTTTTAAATTAATATTTATGTTTTCACATTTAAAACATTCATCCTTGTTTATTTTCCAAAGTTTTCTCATCAACCAAGCACCTCACATTTTCCACCTAAATTTTTTTCATTAAAAAAACAAAAGGAAAAATACAGCCATAAATGGTATAAAGAAAAGCCTAATAACCTCGATAGAAAAACAAAATGCCGTACAAAAAATTAATAAAAAAAATCCATTCTCAATCAAATAGCGGCACGACACTAGAGCCATTATTTAATAAACGTTGTAATCATATTTAAAGGTTTTTTTATGTTTTTATTAATTTTGATATAATTGTAATTCGTATTATATATATTTTAAAAATATATTTGTATCGTGTTGTATTCATATTTGTATAATCGTATCAAATATTATTGAATTTTAATATTTTATCATAATTGATCGTAATAATATTTATTATATCTATAACCGTGATAAATATTACTGTGATAAATATGAAGAAATCGAAAATAAGCCTGCAATTACATTTTAAATCCTGCATCATATCATAAAAAAAAGAAAGAAAAGAAATTTAAAAAATCTTATCCTTACAGAAGAAATTAAACAGATAAAATACAAGAAACAAATCAAAACTGGTATCCGAATACCGAAACTCAAAACCAGTCAAGCCTAAAAAGAACTTAAAAAACTTACTTTTCTT
>JAQSVH010000009.1:8398095-8408709 GCA_029448705.1 Adansonia digitata
TTTTAATTTATCCAAATCAAGTGGCTTGGTTTATAAGAATCGCTAAAGTTAGTGGATTTGTCTTGTCTTTATATCTTATTAGAGCTTAACTTCGAGATCTTTCAATTATTTCTTTGCTATTTTATATTGCTTAATAAGCATCGTGTGGGACTGTGAATCTGAATTTTCTTCACCTTTCTTGCTGTTTATAGCGTATAAGTGAAGCAAAAAAAAAATAAAAATTCAGAATTTAAACAGTTTTTCTTTTTAAATCTGAATTGTAATTAAAAAGAAAAATAAGGTCTAATTTTTGTATGAAAAATGTGATAATTAAAAAAAATTACTAAATAAATGAAAAAAATTGCTATTATAATCCTAATATGATCATAGTTTCTCCTGCAATTGAAAATTCTATTTATCTGCATTCAGCATCATGAACATATTTTATATATATATATATATATATATATATGTTCCTCCTTTATCTTTGAGTAATAACATCCAACAAAGAGGTTGTTTTGACAAGATTTCTTGGAGTTACTCCAACAGGAAAATGAAGACGCCAAAGCATGATTTTGGAGCACTCTTCTGGTGGGATACCTTTTAAGCTAGTCTCATCTTTTAGAATTGCTCGTATCAAAAATTTGAGTGAATTCTGAAGGAAAAAGAAAAACATTATTAATGGTTATAATAAAACAAAAACATTCTTAAAGTTTATGGCAGATTAAACACCCAGGTATTGGACACTTAAGATTTCAGAACCCACAAGTGTAAAGGCTGTTTTTGCCCATCTAGCCCTCATTTTTTTGTACAATATAAAATGGAATTAAGTGCCTTTTTGTAATTGGGACTTGAACCCATATTTGTGATTGGTTTTTTGTGGGAAAAAACCATAAGGACTTCCGAATTAAAACGGACGGTATTTCACAAGCTAAAAGTGCGTAAAATATTTTGCTTGCCTTTGAAGTCCCTTGAACATGTGTGGGGCGACACCATCTTGTTAACCAACATAAAGAGAAAAGAACAACAGCTTTCTTCCATAACTGGACTTTCTTCTTCGATCTCTCAACTGACCGTATCTTGTTAATCAATCAGAGGAAATGGAGTTTTTAAGTGTGAAAATTTTGGTCACCTCCGTTGAATTAGTTGGAAGTACTGTAGCCATCATAGAATAGACCGGGGAGGGGGGGGGGGGAATAGGAAGACTATGATCAATCAAGCTTCATTTTATATATTTGAATGTTTTGGACGTTATAAGATGTGTATTTTCTTTTTATGTAAGGTAGGGGCTTATGCGTTGTGAACTTATGATTTGGTTCACGTAGTTGTCTCTAGAAGTGAAAGGAAACGTGAAAGAAAAGGCAATACACACGAGGCTTTGAGTTGCTATCCGCACCAAACGGCTGTTGAGATGGAACCCATCCAACTCAATTGTCCTGCAAAACAATTTAAACCCTACTTTTACCTGGCTATCAGGATTCATTTTTCTAATACCGGGAGTTTTGAAGCCTAGAAAACCCGAGTTTCCGCAAACAAAAAAATGCGGTATACTCAATCTTACTTTAAAACACCTGCTTTATTGAATCTTTTTATTATTAAAATATATAAAAACATCTAAGACTAAGAAATTCAAGATCCTTAGATATGAATTTTGAGGTCGAAATGATGGGGATGAATTCATGAAGTTAACCACATCATTTTTGGTTCCCATTTCCCAAAGACAGTCGAAAGTATGACCTCAGTTAACAATATAACCGGATGGCTGTAAAATTTGACTCGCCAAAACTGAGAAAGAAGAGCAAACAGTAATGGA
Organism: Adansonia digitata; assembly: GCA_029448705.1. Lineage (NCBI taxonomy): Eukaryota > Viridiplantae > Streptophyta > Magnoliopsida > Malvales > Malvaceae > Adansonia > Adansonia digitata. The sequence continues at coordinate 8,399,888 of JAQSVH010000009.1, forward strand.
AATAAAAAAAATTCTATTACAAATCATATCAAACTAAAATTCTTTAACGGCATCCAACCACAGTTGACAAAGATAAAGTAAACAAGACAATCCAACAATCCTGATAAAAATTTCAACCAAAACAGGACACAGATGGCAGCAAGTGAAAATTGGTGCAAAAAAACTACCCCTCAAATACCAGACAAAAATAAGACCAAAATTTAGACAGCTATACCAGCAGTCATAACTCTCAAATCATAACTCATTTCTTCTTGGCAGCAGATTTTGTGACCTTGGCACCGCTTGGGTCCTTCTTTTCAACACTCTTGATGACACCAACAGCCACAGTCTGGCGCATGTCCCTGACAGCAAAACGTCCCAGAGGTGGGTACTCCGCGAAAGTTTCAACAACCATAGGCTTGGTGGGAACCATCTTCACCATCCCTGCATCACCATTCTTCAAGAACTTAGGCTCTTTCTCAAGCTCCTTGCCAGATCGTCTGTCAATCTTGGTCAACAACTCAGCAAATTTCACAGCAATGTGGGAGGTGTGACAGTCAAGGACTGGGGTATATCCACTTGCAATCTGGCCTGGATGGTTCATGATGATGACCTGAGAGGTGAAGCTGGCAGCTTCCTTTGCAGGATCATCCTTAGAGTTTGAAGCAACAAAACCACGCTTGAGATCCTTGACAGCAACGTTCTTTACATTGAACCCAACGTTGTCACCAGGGAGAGCCTCCTGGAGAGCTTCATGGTGCATCTCAACAGATTTTACTTCAGTGGTCAGACCAGTGGGACCAAAAGTCACAACCATACCAGGTTTAAGGACACCAGTTTCAACACGACCAACAGGGACAGTTCCAATGCCACCAATCTTGTAGACATCCTGAAGTGGGAGACGCAGTGGCTTGTCTGAAGGCCTCTTGGGCTCAGTGATCTGGTCAAGAGCCTCAAGGAGAGTGGGACCCTTGTACCAGTCAAGGTTGGCAGATCTCTCAATCATGTTGTCACCCTCAAAACCAGAGATTGGGACAAATGGGATCTTCTCGGGGTTGTAACCAACTTTCTTAAGATAAGAAGAGACCTCCTTTACAATTTCGTCATACCTTGCCTTGGAGTACTTTGGGGTTGTGGCATCCATCTATACCAAACAATAATTGAAAATCAGATAAGTCACAAAATCAAGTTTAAAATCACCAAAATTATTGAAAAGGGACATCAATACAATAACAAACATGAACGTGCTCTGAACCTCACCTTGTTGCAGCAGCAAATCATCTGCTTGACACCGAGGGTAAACGCAAGCAAAGCATGCTCACGGGTCTGGCCATCCTTAGAAATACCGGCTTCGAAACCACCAGTGGTTGAATCAATAATGAGAACAGCACAATCAGCCTGTGATGTACCAGTAATCATGTTCTTGATAAAGTCACGATGTCCAGGTGCATCAATGACAGTACAATAGTATTTGGTGGTCTCAAACTTCCACAAGGCAATATCAATGGTAATACCACGTTCACGCTCAGCCTTAAGCTTGTCAAGCACCCAGGCATACTTGAATGATCTTTTGTTCATCTCAGCAGCTTCCTTTTCGAACCTCTCAATAACACGCTTGTCAATACCACCAAGCTTGTAGATCAAATGACCAGTAGTTGTTGACTTCCCAGAGTCAACGTGGCCAATGACCACAATGTTGATGTGAGCCTTCTCCTTACCCATTATAAAACTCGGGAGAGAAGCTAAAAATCGAGAAGAAACATATTCATAAAATAAATCACATATCAATATGAAAAAATCAAAACTCAAAAAAATTCCCTTTGCCAAACCACAGAACACAATAAAACCCTATCGTGTGAATAAGCAATAATAAATCCCAGATCAAAGTGAAGAACAGTTGTATAAAGAATAATTCGACTCAGTTTGGAAAACGAAAATAAAACCAAATTTAAAATTCAACAGATTCAAAATAGATAAAGCGTGGCCGCTGGGATTCGAGCCCAGGTCCTCCAAAGATATGGAGTTCTTTCCACTGAATTACAGCCACTGTTAACACATCTCTCACAATAAAGAAACTCAGAAGTTTCAATTGGGGGGGAAAAAAAAGGCCCTCTTCACCTTTTATTATTATCGTTTACAAATTTTCCTTAGGTTTCATTTGCGTCGATACATCCGTTATACACTAAAATATATGCATAATATCTAAAAACACAACAATCAAATCAAATCAAAACAAAACAAAATTCATATCCGAAATTACACAAAAAAGAATTAACCAAAGAAAACATAGCAGAATAATTTAATAAGACATAAATCAAATTCAGAAAAATAAAAATGAATTTATATACACTACAACCAAATCATACAAAAAAATTGAATCAACATTTCAACTGCCAAACAATCAGAACAAATATATTCTTCAAATCAAAGCAACAAAATTTTAAAAAAATAATAACTCAAAGAAGGATTTTTACCTGTAAGCTAAAATAAACACTTTCGAGATTCGCTTGAACAGATGGCGTCCTCGTCCAAGCGCAAGAAAGCGTCCAAGAGCGAGTTGTAAGAAATGAGCCGCGGCCTGATTTAAATAGCCACTCTCTCAGTGTCGGTTTACCTGGGTTTCTTTCTGAGACGTTGGATTATCTTTAATCCAACGGCTAAAGTTCGACATCTCACCTTAAGCCGCCAAAGGTTTTTCGATATTTTTCTACTTCCTTCCACCACGTCAGCATAGATGCCCAAACTGGATTTTACTTCCCTACGAAAAACCAATAATGCCCTTCATCTTTTTCCAAAATGACACAATAGTTCTTAAAATGTTCAAACTACCAATTTTACCCTCCACTCTTTACCCAATTATCGGTGTTCTTCTATTCCCGACCGGCTCGTTCAGATTTTTAACTAAACTGATTTGGTGCAAAACGAACTTTTCGATTTGTTGCATTTGATTCTTATGATGTTTTACTGATTATCATCACGATCAGATGTCTTAAACTAAGACCACGTTTGCCTTCCACTTGCATTTATCCACATGTGCCACCAAATTTTTTTTTTTTAACAAACTTAAGAAATGAACAGTTTCGAAAAGACTTATAACTTTGCAAGCAAAAACTCTACCAGGAAGCTCTTGAAATTTTGAGACCTTCCCCCCAGTTGATTAGATCAAGGCAAAAGAGTCCATCAAATTCTGCAATCCTTTTCCAGCAAGAAATTTTTCCTTACAACCATATTCTATATGTGCAGGAGAAAAATAGGGCATCAGAAGATGCATGAAGGGTGTTTGATGATATGCCCGAAAGAAATTAAACAAAACTGGGTCAAAAACAAAAGGGTTTAGTGAGTTTTGAACAAACGGGGTAAAAGAAGTACTTGGTTTAAATTAAACAAAGACAACTGGCCAAGCATGCATCAATAATCTTGATGAAGTATCAACAAAAACAAGAAACGCATGAAAGCGTATCAAAATTCGTCCAAAAAACTGCAACAAAATACTACATAAAAGAAAGACCAAAATTAACACAACCACCCCGGCTGTGATAATAATATCTCTCGAATGATATCTCATTTCTTCTTGGCAGCAGACTTGGTGACCTTGGCACCGCTTGGGTCCTTCTTTTCAACACTCTTGATGACACCGACGGCCACAGTCTGGCGCATGTCCCTGACAGCAAAACGCCCAAGAGGTGGGTACTCGGAGAAAGTCTCCACAACCATAGGCTTGGTAGGAACCATCTTCACCATACCTGCATCACCATTCTTCAGGAACTTAGGCTCCTTCTCAAGCTCCTTGCCAGATCGTCTGTCAATCTTGGTCAACAATTCTGCGAATTTAACAGCAATGTGGGAGGTGTGACAGTCAAGGACTGGGGCATATCCATTTCCAATCTGGCCAGGGTGGTTCATGATGATGACCTGAGAGGTGAAGTTGGCAGCCTCCTTGGCAGGATCATCCTTAGAGTTTGAAGCAACAAAACCACGCTTGAGATCCTTGACAGCAACATTCTTCACATTGAACCCAACGTTGTCACCAGGGAGAGCCTCCTGGAGGGCTTCATGGTGCATCTCAACAGACTTAACTTCAGTGGTCAGACCAGAGGGACCAAAAGTCACGACCATACCAGGTTTAAGGACACCAGTTTCAACACGACCAACAGGAACAGTTCCAATGCCACCAATCTTGTAGACATCCTGAAGTGGGAGACGAAGTGGCTTGTCTGAAGGCCTCTTGGGCTCATTGATCTGGTCAAGAGCCTCAAGAAGAGTGGGACCCTTGTACCAGTCAAGATTGGTAGATCTCTCAATCATGTTATCACCCTCAAAACCAGAGATTGGGACAAATGGGATCTTTTCAGGGTTGTAACCAACTTTCTTAAGATAAGAAGAGACTTCCTTGACAATTTCATCATACCTTGCCTTGGAGTACTTTGGGGTTGTGGCATCCATCTATACCAAATGATAATTGAAAATCAGTTCAGTCTCAAAATCAAGTTTAAATGACCAAAATTACTGGAAAAGGGGCATCAATACAATAAAATAATGAACATGAATGAATTCTAAACCTCACCTTGTTGCAGCAGCAAATCATCTGCTTGACGCCAAGGGTAAATGCAAGCAATGCATGCTCACGGGTCTGACCATCCTTAGAGATACCGGCTTCAAAACCACCAGTGGTTGAGTCAATAATGAGAACGGCGCAGTCAGCCTGTGAGGTACCAGTAATCATGTTCTTGATAAAGTCACGGTGTCCAGGGGCATCAATGACAGTGCAATAGTATTTGGTGGTCTCAAACTTCCACAAGGCAATATCAATGGTAATACCACGCTCACGCTCAGCCTTAAGCTTGTCAAGCACCCAGGCATACTTGAATGACCTTTTGTTCATCTCAGCAGCCTCCTTCTCAAACCTCTCAATCACACGCTTGTCAATGCCACCAAGCTTGTAGATCAAATGACCAGTTGTTGTTGACTTCCCAGAGTCGACATGGCCAATGACCACAATGTTGATGTGAACCTTCTCCTTACCCATTATAAAACTCGGGAAAGAAGCTGAAAATCAAGGAAAAAAAAAGGTAATCATAAAACAAATCATATAAACTCAAGACACAGTTTCCCTTGCCTAAGCAAAATAGGAATTCCACATCGAGATCACACGATAAAACCCATATCTTATGAATATGAAATAATAAATCTAAGATCCAATTTAAAAAAAAAAAAATTTACAAAGAATAGTTCAACTCATTTTAGCAAAAGAAATCAATCCAACGTTAAAATCCTAGATCCAACAGATTGCACATCCATAAAACATGGCCGCTAGGATTTGAGCCCAGATCCCCCACAGGTAACGGAGTTCTTTCCACTGAACTAAAGCCACTAGATCTTAACACATCCTTTCCCATGAAACAAGTCAAACATTTCGTTTGAAAACAAATAAGTCTAAGAAAATAACGATTCTTTAACATTTGGATTTTTTTTTTTTTAATAAACTTCCCTTTAGGCTTTGCTTCAATAGATCAGTTATCACAGGAATTATTTTCTCAGAAAATAAATTTTAGAATTTAAAAACGAACATAGATGCAAACAATCTAAAAACACAACAATCAAAACAAAAAGAAGAATAAATAGGGACTCAGATCCGAGACTATACAAAAAAAAAGAATCAGATCAGAATCATTTAACAATACATAAAGGAAACGAAGGACAATAAAATTAACTATAAGCAAATCAAGTGAAAAAAATAGAATTAATATTTCAGCTACCAACCAGTCAGATTGGATTTTTTCCTTCAAATCAAAGCAATAAAATTTGAAGAATAATAATTTATAAAAGGATTTATACCTGTAAGCTACAAAAAGGACTCTTTGAGATTCGTTTGACCAGAAGCTATCCTCGTCGCAGCTGAAGAGAGCAAGTGAAAGAGAGCGAAAGCAGCATCCTGCTTTTAGCTTTAAGTAGTCACTCTCCTGGGCAATGCTTGGCCTAACTAGGGTTTCTTTATCACCCGTTGGATTATCTTTAATCCAACGGTTCACGTTCGGCATCTCACATTAGCCGTTAAAGGTTTTATACTGCCTTCCACGTCAGACGATTGCCTTAATTTGGCTTTTACTTTCCAGTGGAAAAGCAACAATACCCCTAACCCTTTTCTGAAATAACAGGGAACTCCTTAACCTATCCGAGAAAGCAATTCTGCCCTTCACCCCTTTCACTTAAAATAATAAAATTCGACGTGTTTAAGGATAAAAATCCAATTAGACAATAAATAAATAACTTTGCAATATATATATCTATTCAGGTGCCTATGTTTAATTCCATGCAAATTTTTTTAATTTTGTTTATAAATAAGAACATACATATAGCGAAAATTTTCTGGATTAGTTTGTGCATTGTTGAGCACCCATTACTGTTATCGTGTGAAACTTATTATTATTATTCAAAAAAGTCGAAAAATAATGAAGATTGAAAGAATAATGCATCCAAATTTTTCATATTCCCTAATAAAAGATTGAACAACGAATATTTTCTCCATTCATTGTCATAGTCTGTGGCGTTGACTTAGAACTTTGAGTCTCGGCCTGTGAGACTACCGAGTATCAACATCCTACAACGTGATTGGCCTTGCAACCCAAGTTTTCCTGACAAACGGCGATGCCTTTGACGACTGAACTCGTTTAATTTACATTCCGTATAAGATGGGTGGGAGGGAACATACAAAAAAGATTACAAGGAAAGAAGATGGAAGCTAGGATAATCGTCATAAGGCAAACCTCTATACTTTAATCGTCGATCCCGTAGTGTTCCCCAAAGTATTTATCAACTAAACCATTGGCCATATTTCCCAAGTCTTCATTTTCGTGAAACTGGTATCTTTCCACATCATCAATCCCATCCTCTTGCTCAACTAGTTTCGGACCCTCTCCATGCGGCATTCCTCTCAAGATCTTTCGTGCATGGAAAATGAGAAAGGCTCGTGTTATTCCTCAAAATACTAAGAAAAGATTGTCGAGCAATTTACTTCGAGGAACGATATGTAGCCTAATTTAGACATTGGGAGCAAGTAAAACGAGTGTGCAAGAAGGAATATCGATCTTCCTTCTTATTCTAATCAAGTGAAATGCCTATATTATTTCATAAGCACCAACACACCGGAATACAAAATCAAAATCAATCCGGTGTACATAATATATATAACTTCTGCAGTGCATAACTGATGTGAAAACTAACAAAGAAATTGCTAGTGTTGCTCACCAGCTCCACGAATTGAAGTCCAAGTCTGGCGGCCTCTATATCAGCAGATCTAACCAAATCAACGAAACCAGAAAGGCAGCCTCTCTGAACAGGGGAAATCAAGGGCTCCTGGATCAGATTTGGCTCCCCGTCATCTCCTGTAGCGGCAACACAGAGGTTTCCCAACGCATATGCTACTTCCTTTCTTATATCAAAGGGTTCTGTTGAAAGAAGGCGTAGTAATAAAGGCACCACTTCACTACAATATATCAACTGCTTGTGTTCAATAGAACCAGCTGCTACATTAGATAGAATCCATGATGCTTCCTGCATGAACGATAACGCGTCGGGTGAGAATGAATGATTGATTAATACCAGCACAATTAAGTGAACTCACTCACTTTCTTCAAGACCCTGTGCTCATTCTTCGACATTTTTCTAGGACTTTTATGACAGCATCTGAAAGGCAATTAAGATCACCAATATTTTACATATAATATAAGGTTTGCAATAAATCATCTCTAGCAAGCAGAGGTATTAACTAACCCGTGATTTCATGCCCAGGGACAACAGCAGTAGTAAGTTGTATGAGAATCACCAGCCACAAGATTGCCTAAACTTCTCAGCACCTAGATGAAAAATTATTTCTTTATAAGTATCATGCATTTAAGGAAGAAATGGTCTCGAAAAACAACATGCCCATCCATGAACAATGCAGTGTAACAAGCAAATCAATACTGCTTGAGAAAGAAATACACCAGAAGATTTGCGTTAACAAACTCAAACTTTGAAATTCCTTAACATAAATGGACTTTTGAGATTTTAAGAAGAATTATAATTATTTTACTTTTACTTTCATGAGCTTGCTTTCATTATGAAACATTAGGCAATTAGAAACCAAAGTAGCATCATTGCAAAAGTATGCCAAGCTGACAAGCATATAAGCATTAACTAGCAACAAGAGCAAAAGCATAAATCATGTTGTATGTTACCGGCATGAGCAATTGCAGACTATTTGATGTTGCCAACCTTGCCACAAGAGGTTAAAGGACATCACTCTTCACCAGAACACTGGTAGCGAAATTGGAAAGTGCTGAAAGATACACCACCACCCATGCTACTTCAGTGGCCAGCTCCTTGTCCCTGGATTTGAGTAGTAACTTTTGAATGCATATAAAGTCATGTACATTCAACAGAATTCCATATAGTTAATTTGAGCTCTGCACTCAAAATTTTCTTACGTGACGAAGAATAGCATCAAGTACTCCATCAACTTTGATGAGCTCTGTCGCCGCCTCCGTTGAGCCGCCACGTTGCCAACTAAAAGGAAGGAAAGAGAACAGCCCCAGATCAAAACGAGAGCTTATAACAGTAGGGAAAAACCTAGAATGAAATAGAGAGATAGGATTCGGAGAGATCCGCGAGACTTTCTTTTCTCCCCGCAGGTTCTAGCGGAAGAGCAATGCGAACAGCTGATTCTCAAGCAAGAGCAAAGAGAACAGGGGATAATAGAACCGCCTATTCGATAGCATGAATCCCAGAAGCCTTTTTGTCCTACTCTTGGGGCATTATTAAAAGAAAAGAAGAGGAATTCCTCGCCGGCCGATCTAATTCCTCAT
>JAQSVH010000009.1:8420506-8441104 GCA_029448705.1 Adansonia digitata
TATTATATTGAACTATAATATTATTTAGATGATATTGAATTTGAGTATTATTAAATCTATTAATATAACTATTAAACAACATAATTATATTTAATAAATATAATATTATTATTTATCTCTTAAATTTAATTTTTATATCAAATTAATTAATTTCCTGAAATTTAAAAAATAATATAATAATTATATTTTTTTCATTTTTGGTACATAGCCTTCTCTTTTTATGTATAGAATTATTTATTATTAACAATTTAAATATTTAATTTCATTTTATAACAGCGTTATTTATCAAATATGTCTTATATTTTCAAATTTTTTTAAAATAATACAAATCAAAGGACTTTGTTTTTCAAATTGGTCGAAAATGGCTTAGTTGTAAATAACAGTAATTTTATTTTTTACCAATAAAATTGGAAAATGGTGCGAAGCGGGAAACATGTGTCCGAAAATTAAGAAAGTAAGCAAAGTGTCACTGCCATTGCCACCTACCTCTCTCTCTCTCTCTCTCTCTCTCTCTTCACTTTCTTCAATGCATTAATCTCTCCTTGTCTCAGTCATTTCCCTAACAAAAATTATGCCTTTATTCTCTCTTTGATCTCAAATGTGGCAACTTCTTTTAGGCGCAGCTGTTGCAGGATCCACCGGACTCCTTGCTAAACACCTCTTTAACCCCAACCACGACAAACCCATTTCTCAAGATACCTCGAACACCAATCGTGATCAAGAAAAACAAGATCTTCGTCTCCAAAATGGGTTTTTCGAATCTGGGTGCGAGAGTAGCTGGGAGGACAACCAGAAGCAAGATAGGATCTTTAGATTTTCCAGTTCTGAGTCTGCTGGAAAATCTGGGTTTAAAGGCAAGGTTAAGAACTTGAGGAAAAAAGTTGTCTTGAACAAGGCTGAGAAGAGATCAAGTGCTGGTGTCGAGGTGAATAGAAGGAAGTTTGCTGTTTGCTTGAAGAAGAGGAGAACTGCTAAGAATGTGGCTTATAAATGCGGAACATTCCCTTCTAAAGGTATGTTTTTGTTCATGCTATGATCTTTTCCATCACGGTTTGCTGAGAAAATGCTGTTTTCTTTAATAATAATTTTCTTTTGTTCAAATATGCTCAAAAAAGTTAGAATTTGACATAACTTGATGCTATTAATTGAGTTACCAGACTCCATGTCACTAAAATCAAGACTAGAATTGTACCTACTTCTCCAAATGCCATCTTTTTTGTGGATTCTTTGAAATTTGCTTCCACGAGTTGTTAGATAGTTATAGATATCTGGGTATGCTTTGGTTTTTATGGAATTCTTTTTCTAGCCAAATTATCATTTGTAACATATATTTCATGAAGTATATATCTTTAAGTTCTCAGATTTTGTCATCTAACAATGAAAGACAATAATATTTTTATATACTGCCAAGTCAATGTATAAACCATTTATGGCATGCATAACTTGTGAACATGGTTATGGAACCAATGGCTTTCTGACAATCACTTGATTCTCAAGCTGCGAAAAAAGAGGGGTACCGGTGGGGCGAGCTTTGCAAATGTTTAATTAAAAAATTGTTCTCATGGTAAAGAAATTCCTGACTTGATAATTGATACAATACAATGTGATGAACAGTGATTTTTTTTAAAAAAATATTGTCTACAGTGCCATGTATATTTGTCAAGATATACTGAGGCATTTCCACATACATTCTACGGGTACCGTTTTTATAATCAAATTTCCATTTACATTTTATGTGTACTGGATTTTAAATTAATTCTATTAAAATGATATGCTTTGTTCTCAAATTAGGTCAAATTGTCAACTATTACTTTGTTATAACCATTCTTAACTTATAGGTGGTATGTCAAACTATCAACAGGAAATCTGGGGTTATGTATGAACAGCCTTACTGCTAGTTTAAAATATTTTTAGCACCTCTAATAATTTTGACGGTGCTGACAGATGGGATATTTTTCACTATTTATAGCAATAGCTTTAAATTTTTTATTGTCTTTCCTGTGTCTGGGCATATGCATTGGCTTTGTTAGTTTGCGTTGCATCATTTTGGTTGTCTGTTTTAGGATTTGTGCTTTAAACAAGTTTAAAGCTCTGAGTTTAACATCTTGATTTGCTTTGTATTTTACTCAGATAGCTCGGTATTTCGTTGGGGACTTGGCTTTGGTATCATGTACATGATGTCAGCTGGGAGGGCTGAGATCAATAAATTGAACTCGGCCATGGATGAGACTGCGGAAGTGCTTCAGGAGTTAAAAACTAAGCTATGCAAACGGAAATCATCTTGCAATCTACAAGCGTCAAATTCCGCAAAAGAATTTGCTGCAAGCTCAAAGAAGTTTAGTGGCAAGAATTCGCAGTTACTGCTCGAGAAGTCCGGTACAGGGAACAGAGACCATAATGAGATCAAAGTATGCAGCCTCCCGGTAATCGACGATGGTGAATATGCCAGTAGCGTTCTTACTGAAGAGCCTGAACCAGAGCGAGAGGTAGTCGAAATGGATCAACTAGAGGCAGAGCTCGAGTTAGAACTGCAAAAATTGAGTGAGGTTAACTTTTTCAAATACCTTTGCATCCTTCATTTAAATCACTTGCCAGTTAAAGGGGCTTCTTTTTGACCAGTTTATCCCTGTCTCCACGTTCACTAAATATTTAAGTTATCAATTTCGAAAGTAAATCGGGCAAAAGGACTAAGGCTATATTATTGAATATGAATAGAAATTTCTGCATTCTAGTAATTAAGCAATACCAGGGGGAACTGAAACACATGTGACCAGATTGTTTACAAGAGAAGCGGTATTTAGTTTTGCCTTGCAACTTTGAGAAACTTGATAAGTGTGGCCACTGGCCAGACCTTAAAGACATAGGATATGCCAATTTGTGAGGTTAGAGTAAAGAAGTATAGTATCTGATACAGGGGTAAATTGCATCAGAAACATGCGAAAGTTGTAAATGCATCTTCATTGAGTATATTTTTTCTGCTTTGAATTCTAACGACTCTGTGTCTTCTTGGAATTACAACTGACCCCAAAAACCTTCTGCAGACTGAGGTTTCAGCCAAAAGTTTGCATGAGTCAGTGGAGCAGAGGTTTGATTCATACCAGTGCCAGGGAGTATTGCCATCTGAACTAGATCAGAAGCTGTGCCATTTGCTAATTGAGCAGCAGGAAAACCAAATCGAGGAGCTAGAGTCTGAGTTGAGTTTGGCTCAATCCAAACTTCGTGAGAAGGAAGCTGAACTCCAAGCACTGAAGGATTGTGTTAGGCGCCTGACTAACTTCTCTCTGTCAACCGTTTCTGGTAAGACTTCTTATTTCTACCATCGTTCTACCACAAGAAATCAGATTCATGTGCTGGTTTATTGTTGTCTCCAGAATTCTAAAGCTACCACTAAACCATGTTATGCTCATATCCAATTGTGTTAAATACTATAGTATCCATATTTGATACCAATGCAATATTTCTCAGATGATGATACTGAGGCCCAAGGAAAGCAAGAATGTAAGAAGAAGGATCAGCATTGCCCTATGAAAAGTGGATCAGAGACAAGGAAATCATTGGTTGGTATGAAAAGACATATGGAGTTCTAAGTTCAACTGATATGCATGATTACCTTATTTTTCATGGGAAAGACCTAGAAGGTAATACCATAGGCAATCATCAGATCAGATCAGATGCCATCAGAAAATAATACCAATACGTTAGGTTACACCATTTCTAAAGATCTAGCTTGCATTATTCCCTATGCATCCCCTGGACCCTTTCAATATTATAATACTGTTAGTATCAGAAACCCATAAACGGTAGTCTTTTTATTGCCATTCTGCCTGTCTGATTATTTTATTAGGATATCTTTATATTATTTTATACCTAGTGTCTGGAGCTGAACTCTCTTTCAAAAATTGATTCCTAATTGACTTAGGCCACTTTGCCTACTTGTTGCCAGTCAAGCTCTTTCTTGAGTGCCCAAGAGAACCTGATATCATAGTTGACTTTTTTGTTTCCTTTTTGGGAGAGGAAATTACCTATTATATCCACTCACCTCTCGGTAAATTACGAGTCATCCCTTTCGCAAACTCGAGGTTGATTTGAGTGCAATCAAGGGTAATGTTGGAAGCCAGCAGTTGTAGAGAAAAAATTATAGTGCGGTGGTGGTTGCTTTTGCAGAAGCAGATAAAAAGATTGGTGGAGCCATCGGTCATGGTGTGATGATGACCCCATTCTTGTTCATTACCTGAAAACTTCGACTTTTGCTTTCTTTTTTTGACTTTTAAATGATAGAACCATTTCCCCATGTTAGGCGCCATTGAAGGGTACACAAAAAAGAAGACTTAAAGGCCGATGGTTAACAAATAAAAGTTCCCATGATTTCAAAGAGCTTACAAAGCAAGACATAGAACTTGAGATATCAATAAAGGTTAATAATTGGTTCTCCACTTTAATCTACTTTGGGTCATAATAAGTGAAGAACTTTTCTATCAATTGGATTTCTTCAAAAAAGAAAAAAAGAGGAGGAAATGTAAAGATCAAGTTTCATAGTTCAAAGCTCCTTTTAGCATATATATATATATATATATATATATATCAGATAAAACTACTGCTACAGGTAAAAGAAGAATGACCCGATGTGATGACTGTCAGGCTAAACCATGCAAACCTAAGAAAAACATTCAAAAATAAGTAGAATGTCTGATATTTAAGACATCGATGTTAAGAGATCTGATGTTTTCCTTGAAAGATTGTCTAGGCTGTCAATGTTAGCACTAGGGATTTAAAATAAACAGATGAGCATTGATTCAACCATTATTAAATCTACAGTTTTTTACCTTGCCAGCTACTGTTTTTACACTTGCTCGTGGAGGGAAAAAGAGCAAAGATAAAATATAAAAAACAAATTCAACTAATCGAGAATTTTATAATTTTTTAAGCGTTCAACTCCTCTCAAGGAAAGTGTAAATTACTTTCAAGGTTGGTGCTGCTACTTCCAAATTCCAATTACCTTTTTCATTATTTTCACGCTGAAAAGACCTAAAGAATACAGTTTTGTTTCGTAATGATTTACCGCCCTTAAAAAAGATACATCAATCACCATCAAATCATGAATGCTTTGTGTAACTGAGTCATTGAACTGAAAGGACACCAACCTCCCCCCCCCCCCCCGTTACCCTTGTCCTGCAAAAACCATAGCCTTAAAAGATGCTAACCACACTGAATCAAAGATCCATATATTAACGGCCCTTTTAGATTAATCTTGTTGTCTCCTTTAACTTTCATTATTATTTCTAGAGGTTCTTTCTTCAGTCATATAATAACTGACCTCGATGGCAAGGCAATGCCAGGTCAAGCCAAACAGAACCCTACAAAGACTGCAACCTCTGAAAGAAAAAAAAAATATCTGTATATCTATATATATATATATGTATATATACATATAAATATAATATTTACAATGGATTCACCCATCCGTGCAAAATAGATTTAAAAAGATCTGGAGAAGAGGCAAAAGTAGATAGAAAAACAAAGGAAGGTGACCACTGCATATCTTGTTCAGTTTCTTTACCAGAAGCGATACCAAAGACAGCCAGCTATCCCCAGAGTTCTTACACGCAAAAAAACCCACATGCTTTTAGGTAAAGACAAACAACCAAAGAACAAATCTTCCCAATCTCCAAACTCAAAAGGTTCGCACAAAAGGGGAAAAAAAAAAAAGACCAAATTTGCAAAATCTCATGTAGATAGAGACTTTGTAAAAGAAAAAGGAAAACAGAGAGCTTAAATCTTTGAAATCTTCGAAGAGAAAGAAAAGGGTTTTTTTTTTTTTCCTTTGGGGGAGGGTGGAAATGAAGTTGTCGTCAAAAACCATGTCGAGTCCGGGTCGTGCTGAAAAGTATCCACCGCCATTGATGCGGTTTTTGAGAAGCAATGTTGGGAGCAAAAGCAAGGGAAGATCACGTTCAAGCCCGATGTTTGTTAGAAGAAAGAACACCGCCATTGAAACCCAAGAGCCTTCCTCACCTAAAGTTACTTGCATGGGTCAGGTTCGTGTCAAACGCTCCAAACAAACTGGTTCAAAACCTGGCCAACCAAGGGCCCCGACTCGTCGCCTTAGCCGCTGTAAATGGATCAGAAATGCTCTGTTTTGTCATCATATCCCTGGGAAAGTCAAGGCCAAGCCCGCTTTTAGACACTCTTGGAAGAGATGGGGGCCGTTTTTCCACATGGGGACTTGTAGAAAACCCAAAATTAGTGAAGATTCATCGAAATTTGGGATCAAAGTTGAAGATTCTGAGGAAGAAGAAGAAGAAAAAAGTGAAGAAGATGAAAAGGAAGCTAAGATTTTCGCATCTTCTTCCTATTCATCTCCACCCAAAAATGCTTTGCTTTTAACACGTTGTCGATCTGCTCCATACAGATCTTCTTCTTTAGCTTGTAGATTTTGGGAATCACCATTAGCTAACCAAGACGAAAAGGAAGAAGAAACAAAGGAAACACAGCTAGAAAACAGAGGATTTAAAGAAGAAAAAGAAGAAGAGAATCCCACATCAGAAAAAGATTCCCTTTGTAGAAATTCGGATCAGGGACCCCCAATGGATTCAAAAACTGAAGAAAATCTGGGTTTTGGCACGGATTTTGAAAAGGAAAAATTCAACAAATCCGAACACAATCAAGAGTTCAAAACAGAGCAATCTGGAAATGTACGGCCTCAAATTCTCACAAGATGCAAGTCAGAACCGGCGAGAACAGCCGAAAGACTCGATCCAGGGATGAGTTTCTGGAAAAAAAGAAGATTGGGTTTCACGTGATTCATTTAATTTCTTTTTCCTTCTTTCCTTTTTTTTCAAAAAAAATTAATTGTCTGAATATTTTTGGTTTTCTAGGGAGAAGTTGTAATTTTTTCCCTTTTACTTAAATGGCTTTTGTTAGATCAACTTGTAGAGCTGTAAGAGAGAATCTCGATGGCTCTTATGTAATATATATATATATATATATATAAGAAGCTTAGTTAAAATTTTAATATATTTAATGATATATGTTTTTTTTATATTTATATTATTTATATAAAAAAAATATGAGATGAAATACTTTTATGGATTACCAAAGTATCAAAGTCAGGGCTTTTATGGTACTTTGATTAGTTTTATGCAACTTTGGATACTCTGACCAACTTTTATATTTGATAGAAAGCTGAAGCAGTGTTATGGTCCCTGCAATTCAATTTTCATTGTTTTATGTTTTTAGTCTTAATTGAATTACTTGGGGGGTTTTGGTTAATTGCAAGAAAAAAGAAAAAACAAAAATTGTTAGTGGTTTATAAATTTTTGCAATGATTTTAAA
This sequence comes from Adansonia digitata, assembly GCA_029448705.1. Classification (NCBI taxonomy): domain Eukaryota; kingdom Viridiplantae; phylum Streptophyta; class Magnoliopsida; order Malvales; family Malvaceae; genus Adansonia; species Adansonia digitata. The sequence continues at coordinate 8,427,839 of JAQSVH010000009.1, forward strand.
AAAATAATGATAAATTAAAAGTCTCAATCCCATGGATTTTTGTAATCATGAACTGCTACTTCGATTGGAAAGTTTAGTCAAAAAGCATCATTGTAATGTTTTTCTGATTGGATAAGAAACTTGGGGATGGAAATTTTCTTTGTAATTCTCAAAAGAAAAGAAAAGAAAAGAAAAGAAAAGCAGTGTTTGGTTGTATCTTTGACTCGAAAAAAGATTGGGTTAAGTTTGGGGCATCGAACTCCGATTTGAAACCTAAGTTTGGGACATTGAAGGGATTGATTTGTGTACACTCATCTTTTTGGGATTTGGTTTTGATTTCTGCATCATTCATAACCTTGTACTTCAACTGCTCTAATTCAGAAAATAAAAGGTCGTATTTTTCTATGAGCCAAAGGCTGTGAATACTGTTTGCTTTAAGATCGGTTAAAGGGTGAAATTATAATTCAAATTCAAAACTTCATCTGATTTTCACGAGGATTGGATGAGTATGGGATTTAAAAAATGGGTTTAAAAAAAAAACACAAAAAACAAAATCCGTTTACGAAGTCCGCAAGTTTTGTCCATAGCAAATCTTATCATAATTTGATCTAATTTAATTTATTTTATAAATTTTAAGAGAAATTAATATAAAGATTTATCTTTTTCTATATGAATTTAAATAAATTTTCGTAAATTTGAGTGATGATTTTACACGACTAAATCATATCTGAATAAAAAAAAATCTTTTACTTATATTTTAAGTTAAAATCAACTTCCGAAACAAATATTTTTTGATGTAACCAACCTTCCACCCAACTCAATTCATAGTCAATCTTTAGTTGCTGCCCTTTGGCGTTTATTTGAGCAGTGAAAATGTATCCAGAGACAAGGTTTGTGCTCTGTACATAAACAGGAAAACAACTGCTGGACTTCAGTTGAGCTTTTAGGGGTTGACCTTAGATACCAAACAAAAATCATAGGGCAAGATACACTACAATGTTGGATCATAATTTTGATTCTGAACTCTTACATGTGTTAGCTTCAAAGGCTGTTCAAATCTAATCTGATGCAGACACCAAAATCTGCCTTCACTAAAGAATTTGATGCAATAATTTTTCGCTCGCCTAAATAGAAGATACGACCCACCTTGAATATAGGTTTTACTGTTTAAAATATAATAAAATAATAAAATATTATATTTATATTTTTATAATTAAATTTAAATAAAAATAATTTTTATTTGTTAAATAGTAATAAAATTTTAATTGAATCATTTTGATTACACAATTATTCAATATCCGACCCAATTTTTAAGCAAGTGAAATAAGTATCTTGATTCGCGAACAATTCTAATTATATTAGTTACTTTTTTTATATTAGAACATCAAACAAATATTTTCTTTTCTTTTTGTCTTTACCATTGAAAAATGGTCAAATATTTGGCTAAAAACCTAACTTAATGTTCAAAACATTGTGGGGATCGGGGAAAATCTATAACCGACTATTTTTCTGAGGGCTAAGGGAACTGAGTTCTTTATCTCTTAAGTACTTTATAAGCGATCACACAAGTTCATGTTACACTTTTTCTAAAAGGAAGTTGGTGTGATGTCCACGTTTCTCTTCTCATTCTATGTTACCCGGCCTTGGAAAGAGTCTTCTATGCGAGTATACCCAAAATTTCTAAATCGATTCACATATTTGAAAGATTATATTCTCATACTTATATTCGAATATATGTTAGATACAAATATCATATACAGATGCTTTAAAAAAAATAAAAAATTGTAGTAACATAAGATGGAATCTGAAGAGAAAAAAACAACATTTTTGTTATGTAGGCATTGACAGACGGTTATGAACAGTCTTATAAAATCTACAATCTTATGTATTGGTATAATCCAAAGAATTGATTTAAATAGTTTTCTAATGCCAATTAGGAAAAGGATGAAAGGTGTTGAGGAAAAAAGAAGAAAATAACAAAAGAGAAAAAGGTTTCTTTTTCATTTTTCATGGCCTTTTGTTTCGGTTCCTCTGAATAGTTTACAAGGGGTGTGTGCTATGTCAGTCAAGCTCGAACACGAGTGTTAGATATGAATATGTTTTGACAGAGGTTTGTCCTTTCTAAGTTTTTTTATATATTAGAGGCCTTTGAACAATCATATATTCATATCCCTCCCAAATATGTGTTAAACACAAAAATCGGACCCGAATGCTTTTAGAAAAATGATGAGTTAGAGTAACAAAAGTTGTTGAGGAAACTAAATGAGTGCTAAACTATATAGAGTAAATGGAAAACAAAAGAGAAATAAAAGTAATGCAATAGTAACGAGACAAATAAACTGCATCTGACGAACACAAATCAGTATTTTACTTCCGAGTCTACCAAAAATGGGATCAACTTCTAATTAAGATGTTAAAGTTTAAGAAGGTAACTCACTCTCTGAACACAAAACTGGAAGAAAATTGCAAACAAATCGTTTTAACACAGAGAACGAAGGTAATCGAACCTCGAAAGTCTTACTCTCCTGGTGCAGAGACTCCTTGCTTCAGCCTCTCTCTCTTCATCTTCTTCTTGGATACAGGCTTCTTTTTTCTAGGAGGAAGAGTCTTCTGCGCATACCGGTAAAGTACATAGTTCCCCACAAGGAATACCAGCAGCAGCCCCCCAACAAACAGCAGCACTATTAATCCAGGATTGAACCCTTTGGCTTCAGTTTCATAAATAATCTTGTTTCCCTATTGCATCAGCAGAAACTAAATTATTACCCATGTAAGTACGCATCATCTAATGCCTCAATACTTGTATTCAACCTGTTAAACTTCACACGGCCAAAGTTAGCCCTACTTCTTCAAAGTTGGTGGATTTTCAAAGCGGTTATTATACGTTCAATTTATGTTAGAAGATGGTTACTACATAAAAGGTTCTATAATGTAAACCAACAGAAAATACATGCATACAAACGTTGCTTCAAAAGATATAAATCTATCATTCTATATGATAAGATTTAAGTGATCACACAAGGTTTTTAATGAGACCCCAGAAATTTATCCATGGCTTCTACTGTTCTACACCATAAATCTCGTAGATGTTCATAGTCCCCTCTTCATCACGAAGCCCATGAAACACTTTTCTAAGACTTGACAATTCATATATTTGTGTCTTGTCTAAAATTACTAGGTCTAACCCCTCTCGTATTAACAGATGAGCCATATTTGTCATGGCATTGAATTGGCTTAACAATATCATCAAGTAAGAACAAAATTATTATGGACATTCTATTTTCAGACAGGGATGCATGGCAACCTAAGTGAGAGATGATTTTTCAGGTAGTCCACAAAAAGTTTCATCTTTAATTTTTTCCTCTATGTTTTTCTTTCAGAATTTAAGATAGGTATGGACGAAACAAAGAAAAACCCGACCCAAGTTGATTGATCAAACCTCATATAAAGATAGTTTCAATAGTTTCTATGAAGTAGCAACCATTAAATGACTTCTCAGCTTTATTCCAATAAAAAGATTGAAAAAAAAAAAAAAAAAAACAGACCTATTTGATAATTTGCATGCAACAAAACGTAATAATACTTAATGTTTAACTAACGAAACAATCAAGATACAAAATGAAAAATCAAAACTAAGCGAGAGAATCAGCATGCAGAAGTTTAAAAAATCGAAATTATACTCGAAAAAGCACTAGATCGGAACTATAACAAGCAATAAGCTAAGGAAACAATACCAGATCTCTAAATTAGAATAATAAATTCAAACTGATTTAGCACGGATATCGGTTAAAATTTAAAGAGTGATTCGAAAATTTTTTATATAAAAAGAAAAAAGCGATCAAACTAGGGATCGACCTTATCGGCGAATTCGAAATCGTCTGACATGGCTGCGAACTCAACGGTGGAGCTACTCCTCACCGGCACGAATTTGGATCGAATGAAGTTCTAGAAATTGGAAAAAAAGATTACAAGAGTTCCTGCTACTGAAGCTGATTGTATTAACAACAGCCCAATGGATCCAACTGATGATTGGACTTTAAGAAGGCCAGTTTAGAAAGCCCATTTAGGCCGGTCGAAGGGTAAGGTCTTATGTCCAATGGTTTTAGAATTCCCATTTCATTTATTTTCTAAAAATATTTTTAAAATTTTTTATTTAAATGTTTTAAAATTATTTATTCTAATATATTAAATAAATATATTTACTTATATGATAAATAATTAAAATATTTAAATAAATATAAATAATATACTTAAATTTTAAATATTATTAATGCATACAAATTATTTATTAATACATATTTATATTAAAGTTTGTAAAAATTATTTTTATTTTTATCTCACCACTAACGTTATCTAAACACATATTTAACATAATTTTTATCTCATTGATATAATATCTAATATTACTATTATAATAATTAATCTTACTATTAATTTTAATTTCATTAAAATTAATTTCACCATTGCAGCAACGATGGGCCCAAAATGGGCTGAAGGTGGAGCCAATGCTCGTGAAGTCATAAGATTCCAATACTATTAAGTTGGTTAACCATAAGTATGTCAGAAAATAAAGGGTAGTTAGCAAAAAGCAGGAAGCGGCAGACGAATATAGAAAGACAAAGAAGAGCAGCTAGACTGACCAAAGCCGCCTAAATTTATTTTATCCTATGGTATGGGTTTACACAACATGACATCAGTCTCCAATAAAAACCAAACATATTAACCTGATTCTCAAAATATTCCAATCTAAACAACTGAATTTTGAGCACATCAATTGCCAAAACTGTGGGTAGTGAACATTGAAAACAAAGAATGAATATATATATATATATATCTTTAGAAAATATATCATCAGACAGGGACTGGAGCACCAAGAAAAAACTAGTCAATACCAAAGTGTAATCGAAATTGATACAGTTTATTATTATGTTCTTAATGTTTGATCCCTGTTTATATCAAATTTGATGTGTAATTAATGACTAGGAAGTGGAAAGGAATCTCAATATTTTGCCAAGAAAAAATTGTTAGTGCTGATAAATAGGTCCTCTACTTGGCATAAAATAGATGGTCATAATCAATTTGTCATGATCTCACATAAGAATATGGCAATGGAGATAAGGGGGGAAACGACAGACACTGGGTTATTTTCTTTTCTCTATTGTTACAAAATAAATGCCCAATGGCTATAAACCGATTAACAAATAGACACACACAAAAACCATTATTTGAATTATATTGCAATTCGTTTATATAATTATTTTTAAAAAATAGTATTTAATAAATATAAATTTTTAACATATGTGATGTTTTTTTTTTTTTAAAAAAACTCATTTAATTTTGAGAATTATCTCCTTCAGTAAATGCTACTAAAAGCCTGTTTGAGAGGTGGCAATTAGCACATTTACTCCTTCAAGCGGCACTCCTAAAGGGTCTCTAAGACAAGCCTATAGTAAAGCTGGAAACCAAAGCCAAGAACTAATTGCTTGGAAACGACTAGAAAGTGGAGTGAACTGGGTCGTTATTAAATTCAAAAAAAGAAAAAAAAAACTGCAATTTCAGGACTAGAGGCCTATAGGAGTTCGATAATGAAGCAGGCAAGATTCGATTTAAGACCCTCTTTGAAGTTCGTACTAACTGTCGGCATCGACGCACATTTCACTGTGCATAAAATTTAGAGCTGGTCAGGCAGGCACTCAGAGGTTCGTGGTGGCTGTTTTTTTTTTTGTTTAGTATCTCAATAAAATCAAAGCACGTCGGAAAAAAGCCAAGACCTCGAATGAGAACAACACAAGATACAAGCATCCGGGCAATAACCCCAACCCTCCAAAAAAAAAAAAAAAAGAGGAAAAATCCCGTATGGTAAAATAATGAATGACCTTTATATGAAACCGAGAAAAGGTTAAAATCCCAGGCACATGCAATTGAAAGTTACAATAAATTCGTGAAAAGTGGGGGAATTTTGTTGGGCGCTTCCCTTTCATTTAATTGGCAGAGACATGAAGTTTGTTAGGTTCCAATCAAAGGCATCAAAAGGGTACCCAGGAAAATAATCGGCCATTCATTTTCAGGGTACAAGCTGACAGGACTTGCGCTGGATCTGGGCCACAGTGAGAATAAAATTTGGAGGCAGAACTTCGCTCGGGATTTATTGCCACACGTCGGAATCTCGACTAGGAATACTTCTCTCAGCCTCAAATCCGCAAACATCAATAAGTTTTTCATAGCCAGTGCAAAGACAATTGTCCTTAGGCCAGCATGCTACACGTCGGAATCTCGACTAGGAATAGTTCTCTCAGCCTCAAATCCGCAAACATCAATAATTTTTTCATAGACAGTGCAAAGACAATTGTCCTTAGGCCAGCATGCTATCTTTTGTATTAGAGTTTGTTTTATTCGTGCGAAAATTGTGTAAATTATGGAAGCAAATTAGCTGATTTTTGTACCTTTCACTTGACAACAAAATTGGTTTGTACAAACAATACTTAGAAAATAATATCTAAAAATCCTAAATATAAGTTTTAATATCTTTTAACCCTTTTTGGCTTAAATCTTTTGTGCTAACCTTACGAAGTGCGTGTTATCCTGAAAATGAAAAGGCAGCTTAATCCCACTTTCTGAAGCAATCATTTTTTATTGGTTTTGAGAAGAAACAAAAGAGAGATGCGTCTAAATAAAGTCTTAAAAAAAAGGGTAATTAGAAATAAAGATTAGATGAACTTTATTTCATACCTTTTTTCTCCAACAACCACCCCCCCCATGCAATTGCTTAAACCTTTATGTCATTACCAAAGTTAATAGAAAATTAGACAAGTAAACTTTCTTTTTTTTTTTGGGGAAAAATTTCCATGCTTTCAGTGATTGCAAACAAACATATCTTAAATGACCAATCTAGCGTGGGAGTATATCATCTTAAACTACAATTAATTAATTATTATCTAGCGTTACGTAAAATTCATAAAAAAATTATATAAAATTTATATTTATAAGTAGTAGATCGTAATTAAATAATAATAATATAATAACAAAAAAAAGTACAAGTGAAATGCTTTTTCAGTCTCACCTAATTAGAGTCTATCAAGTTAAAGAAAACTTAAACTCAACTTGAAAAACTAACTTATAAAGTAGAGAATCTAGTAGATATAAGAGCAAGGGTGGAACCTTCTTATCCGTCGGGGAATTTTGGAAATCCTCTTAATATATATATGTATACATATATATATATATTAAATATAATTAAATTGCTCAAAAGTATAATTTATATATATTTTTTTACTTTTATCTGTAACTTAATTAATTTTATGCATCAAAATTTATAGACAAATATAATATTTTTAGCCTACAAACAAATTTTAATTTTCTAATATATAATACATTTATCTTTTAATACTCATCAACTAAATATATTATACATTTATTTTTTAATTATTGATTAAACTCAACATATTAAAAAAATTTTAACTTTCTTTACTTTTAGGTTTGGTCCCTCAAAAATTTTTGAATAGCAAGTCTTTCGATAAATACTTAACGGAATAAGCTTACAACAAGCAACTTAATAAAAAAGGATAAAAAATCTAACTCTGATATCAAGTAAAGTGATCAGGTATTTGAAAACTTAAATTAAAAAAATTAATTAAATATATAAATCACTTCTAAATACAAAAGATAAACAATATCGAATTTTTAACATATCATACGTGAGTTTAATGTTAATATAAAATGTAAAATTATATATACATGGAAGAAGGGAAAACTAAACCCATCTGATATTTTGAATCATGATAATTTGGAAATTTTATAATGTTGAAGGGAATAATAATAATAATAATAATGATGATGATGATGGTGATGATTCTTTCCTTGATCTCATTGATCCAAGACCCTGACCAAACGCCATCGAAGAAAGTATCTTAAAAAGTCAATAATAAATATGAACCCTTTTTTATTTCTCACTATACTTTACCAAGCCTCTACTCAAACTCTCGTGTCCACCTTTGACAATGGGGATTGCTTCTGAAAGCAACTAGCTAACCTTCATTAAGGAAAATGACTCCCACCATTTCCCTTTGTCCCTCCATTTTCTTTGTAACAGGGATTATTTTAACATTAATTTGGACAAAATTTGAATTTCGAGTGGAGGGTAGCACGGTTAATTCATCTAATCATCTTTATTTCAGGAATATAAGTATGTTTTGTATAAAAAATAATTGCAATTCTCCAAGTTAATAAACCATTACATGTTATTGTGTCATACATAAATAAAAAAAATGAATAATATATGAGTTAATATAAAAAGATTGTGGAACCCTAGCCCTTTTCTTTAAAAAAATTTTTATTATTACACCATGTCAGGACCAATGGAGCTACTTTCTGATGAGGAACTGGAGATGGTAATCAAACCATTGCAATCAGACAAACTGTCTTGCAAGCTTAACAATAGATGAGAGGTGCTGAAACTCATTGAAGGTTTAGCTCTTGGAACAATTGGGACCTCAGCTTCCCCCACCAGCATTTGGACCACACCTCTCATCGTGGGTCTAGCCAGTGGGTCAGGGTGCGAGCATGCTAACCCAACCAGAAGGACCCTCCTCATCTCAGCCTCATCGAAATGACCTTCAAGTCTGGCATCAGCTGCCGTTAACAATCTCCCTTCTCTATGCAAACTCCAAACCCATTCCACCAAATTGCCACTCACACCGGCTTTTGCCGCCGCATTGGCATCTTTCTCGATTGGTCTTCTTCCACTAGCCACCTCCAGAACCACCGCTCCATAGCTAAACACATCGGTTTTGTCATTTGCTCTTCCCGTTAGAAGATATTCAGGAGCCAAATATCCCATCGTACCTGCAGCGACCGTGGCATCTGGAGACTTATCATGCTCAACTTGCCTTGCTAGGCCAAAATCTCCTAGCTTTGCATTGAACCCTTCATCAAGCATTATATTGCTGGTCTTAACATCTCTATGAATAACCTGGTGATCACACTCTTGATGCAAATAGGCCAAAGCAGAGGCAACCCCTAACAAAATTTTCTGCCTATGAGGCCATGGCAAAGGCGTTCGGGCTTCAAACAATGCTTTATCAAGACTCCCATTCGGCATTAAATCATATACTAATAAAATTTCGCCTTTCTCACGGCACCATCCTTGCAACCTAACGAGATTTCGATGCCTGAGAGTCCCAATTATTGATAACTCAGATAAAAACTCATTCTTGCCTTGACTACTATGACTGCATCTTTTCACGGCAATAATGTCGCCATTGTCCGGCATAATACCTTTATAGACAGTTCCAAATGCACCGTGACCGATTATTCCATTGGCATTGAAGCATCTAGTAGCTGCTTTCAGCTCTTTATAACTAAACTCTTTCGGCGTTTTGATAATCTCCGATGCAAAAGACTCGGATTTCTTCACATGCTTGAACTTTTTAGAATAAACCCACATCAGAGCCCCGGCAAATAAGGCTAAAACGAAAGCCCCTGTGGTCACTACCCCTGCGACAGCCCCTGGACCTTGTTTACAAAGCTGGCTATGGCAAGAAGAAGAAGAAGAAGAAGAAGAAGAATTGCTGCTATTCCGTTGAGCACTGGAAATCGAACCAGAACCTGAAGGAGCCAATGCAGGAGGCGTTGATTTGACAGAATTGGCCGTTGGGTTCATTAAACTAGCCGTTGGTGGCGGCGGAGAAGATGTTGACCCTGGCTCAGAACCTGAATTTGACTCGAAAGAAGAGCTAAAACTCCACCATTCTATACTATGGACCTCGGTGCTTCCTTGTGTTGAGCCTGAAAATCCTACGTACATGAAATCATTAACATATTGATCAAGATTTAGAGTGAATGATAGCATGGGCTCTTTAGGCTTCAAATTTGAGTAGGAAACGGAGATGCTAAAAGCCCCAGATGAAGCATCGTATTCGATCCATGAATTAACGAGATCGCCGCTCTTTAGATCAATATCTAAAGCTCCCAAGTCACCAACTTGAGATGAAACTACGCTGTTGAGATCGAAACCAACATGGTTTCCGTTAATGTCTTCGAATTCTAGGTCCATAAGAGTGTCGAATTCCACCGCAACGAACGCCGAGGCCTGACCTGTGTCATCGAGTAGTCCCAAAGAGCCGCCGCCGGCGCCAACGAAATCACCATCTGGGGAAATGACAAAGGCTAAACCACCGCCGACGGACGAAGGATTGAGGTTGGTGACGGAGAAGGAGAAAAAGCTAGAGAAGCTACAAGGAGAATGAGTCCCCGGTTCCCGGAATCTCACCGGTTTTGAATACAATGCTCTGCCGGCCCCGGAGTCGGGTACTAGGAGGTCGCGAGTGAGTCTTACGCTCCCATTGTTTAAGTGAGCATCACCAAGGAGTTTCAGGCTGCTGAGAGTTAACGTTCCGAAATCGAACTCTGTTGATGCAAAGGTTTTCTCCAATCTCAAGACAAAACAGAGGAACAACAGAGCCCAAAAAATGGATGTGACCTTGTAAGAAGATGGCAACATTATTGCGTTAGTTTCTGGTTATTCTCGAAACCCCATTAGAAAAGAAAATCGAAGATACTTATTTCTTGTTTGGGCGGGGAGATTTGTTGAAGAAGAAATGTTGTAAAATTCTAGAGATTTAAGATGAACAGAGACGGAAGATGGGGCAGAGTATGTTTCATTGGCTTAAAAACAAAACAAAGTGGAGGAAACAAACAAGGAATAGTGTGAAGGAGATGAGTGAAGGAGACAGGCGTATGGGTAAGGCGACACGTGGCTTTTCGCAACGGTTATTTTCATTTCTCGTTGAGTATAATTTATAAACGAAGAAATACAAATGCTCTTTTTTTTTTTTTTTTTTTTTTCCGTTCACACTCCACCGTTTCGTCGCTATTTTTACAAGGAAACATACAGCTGCACGTGGCCTCGCAAAAGCGTGATGTTCACGCTCTGTTAAAATTATTTAATTACTAGTTTCAAATTTTTTATTTAATGCATTATTTTCTTTAATTTTAAAAATAAAATTCATTAATTGCACTTTTATCTCCTTAAATATCACTTTAATAAATTTTGCTAAGATTTTTTTCTTTATTGATGGCTGTATTTAATATAAAAATATTATTATAAATAATAATTTAATTAATTTTAATGAATATATTGAAAGTTGCTCGTTTATAAAATTAAAAAAAATTATGTAAATTAATGTAACTAATTTGAAACATATTAAAACAAGCACTTAATGATCTCAAATTTAAGCATAATTTGATATTTATATTCTAATGAAAGATTTTACCAATTTTGTTTTTCTAATTGAAAGATCAAAACCAGGAATTGAGCTCTAAGTTGTATCAATAATAAATTAAGAAAATAAATTAAGGGAAAAAAAAAAACAAAGGGTTGGTTATACAAGGTGGGGTGCATTCCTTAACCTTGGACTTCACTTTATAAGCTCTAGTAAAAGTAGTTGCCACATAAACCAATATTTCTTTTGTAACTATAAATTTTTAATCACTTCTTTTAGCCCTATCATTGAAACTTTTCCATTACCCCTTTTTTTAGAGAAAACAAGATTAGGTGCACTTCTTTTTTCTCACACTTGATGATCCACTTTTAACCATTTGGGTTTTATGGTTATTCCCATTAATAATCACTAATTCATTATCTTTAAAATTTTTAAGTTGTACATATTAATTAATTATATGAAATATATCTTTTAAAATTAATTCAAAAAATAAAATATTCTACCAAATTTTGATCTTATTTATGGAATTAAAGATTCATTCTCATTTAGAGCTATTCTTGGATCAAATCAAAAACATAACTCAAAATTTTTTTAATTTTGTTACTTAAAATCTGATCAAATTAAGTCGAAATTAATCTAAAAATTTATATTTATATTTAAAAATATTATTTTATATTAAAATTTATATTTTTATAATTAAATTTAAATAAAAATAATTTTTTTAATAAATAATAATTTAAATTCAGTCAACTTAAATTAAAGAATTTTTATCATAACGCGAATTAGTACATATTGCTATTAAGTCGAACTGATAAGTTGAGCCTGGACAAGCCTACCCTTATTGTATAAAAGAAGACAAGGAGCGTGGGAGCGTGGGCCATGCTTTAACGAAGCCCTAAGTTTAAGGGAGACAAATGTAGAGAAGAGAATAACAGAGGGTGGGTTCAGTTAAAACTGCGCAAACAGCACGTTAGTCCTGATTTTAGTCAAAACAAACATGCTGTTTAATCCCATTACCTGTGCTGACCAGACTCAGTCTAAGCCTCGATTTCTGATTCTCTTGCATTTAAGTCCAAATTTGCCCTTCCAATAAAAAGAACTTAGTTAAACTCTCTATTAATTAGTCTTCTAACCTAAGTTTGATTAATTTAATTAAAAAAATTATTCATTTATTTTATATTTATATTATAGTTATTTTATAATTATATTTAAAAATATATACTTTTATAATATTTTAAAAAGTTAATAATTTATATCTAAAATATAATTATAATATTATAAAACATGTTATAATTCATATCTTAATTGAACAGCTCTAATGCTAGGCAAATGGCTGCCACATCAGCCTTCCACGTTATGGTATTGGAAGCAGTGAGATCCCCTCATCACGGCATTTTATTCTCAAAAAAAAAAAAAAAAGGAGAAATTTTCAACTTACGAGATCGATTTGATTGCTGCGCTGGACCGTAGAAAATCATTGCCATTTTTTCATTTAAAAAAAACTTTAATGGTATATATTGCATGTGGTGGGTCCCAAATTTCCTACCTCTTGATCTGGGCCCTACGTTAGGTGGATAATGCACGAGCTTGAGACATCCAATCATTGATGATTTGTCTTGGGTTTGCATCAGACGGTTCAGGTGGAGCCGTTCGATTTTCTTTTTTTCTAGTTTGCCGATCGAAATCATTCAAGCCGTCTATTTTTGGATAACTTTCTTTTTTTCCCCTATCCCTATCTATTTTTAATGGATAAGTAACAATTTTTGGGTTGGTTAGCATTTTGGTCCGTCCGTGATTAGTTAGTTATTAGCCAATGAAATTTTTTTTCTATTTTTAAATTTAAAAAAAATTTTAAAAATTAAATGTAAATCGAAAGGCATGCGTACAGAAGAAAATTTAGGTCTAATAATTTTGTATAATACGAAAAAAATAATTAAAATATAATAAAATATAAAATGAAATAAATGTGAATATGATATATAAATAAGATTATTAAAATTTATTTAAATATATAATATTTTAAATATAATAATATTATAAAATAATAAAAAATTATATGAATAAACGA
>JAQSVH010000009.1:8460304-8477717 GCA_029448705.1 Adansonia digitata
ATCCAAGGATTGAGGCACAATGATGGATCAGTATGTAGTTTTACTCCATGCTGACCAAACAGCTGTTTTTCTTTAACGAAGAATGTCATGTCATGAATGTTTCTCCATCTCCCATAGACGTACATATGGCAGTTTTCCCTTTTAAATTGTAATAATAATCTAACAAATTTTATGTTTAGAATTTTTTGGGTATTTTTATTATGCTCACAAATGGAAAGTTTTTTAACTATCATTTTTACAACCAAAAAAAAAAATCAAACAAAGAATTCCATTTTTAGTTTGGCTACCATTAACAAAGGTCAAATATCTGGCTTAAAAATCCAATTTAATGTTCAAAACATGGTGGGGAACTCGTCACCGACTATTATTTTGTGATCCTAAGTTAATCTGCTTTCAGTTCTCCCCCAACCAAAATACATCACATCAAGGATTAATTATGTCAGCAACACCATGACCCAACTTTTACAAGAAAAGGAAAAATCGCTAAGAAACCCCCACTAATGTTTTTTGTTGTTAGACTAAATTTCAAGTACTTTAAATCTCCAAATCAGTGTGTGTAATTATGAATTTTGAATTAGAGTATAATTAATCAAGGAAACAAAAACAGAAAGAGTAGGTGTGAAGAATGTGAAATCCAGCCAACCAACTAGAGTTTAAGGGCATGGCATGTCCCTCATTTAACACACACATGGACCTGTCCCATGTCTCAATATAAAGAAAAAAATTAAACGAAACTAAACAAAACTAAACTATAAATATAAAAAAAAGGTAAGATGATGTAAGCCATGCATAAGAAAAAAAAAATTAAGAATGACAAGCTATAGTTTGATATAGTTGATTCATACATTATTTTTTTTTTAAAATAACGTTCAAGTTTTACTAAATTTAGAATTTTAATATCGGTATTTTAATTATTTTTTTGTTTTCATATTACAATTGTTTATAATCTGAAAATAAAAAAAATATTGATATTTAACTTTTAATCTTATTAAATATTATTTTTTAAAATGAATTACATAACGAACTATTATAAACTATGAGCTCGATGTGTGGTTTTAAATTATGCATCATAAATATTCCAAACCAACAAATCTACATCGGTCCTTCTCAAGTTCTTGCTGTGTAGATGCCGACGGTTTCAACCTTCAATTACTTTTTTTTTTTTTGAAGAATCAACTGGTCCTTGCTTGTTCCGTGAACCATTCCGTGACTTGAATTCTCCCAATCTTACCTTTATAAACAGCCCTTAGTCCCCTAGCCATACCTTCTTAAAATAAACTTACAACTATTATTGTTCATCACCCAGCTTTAGCTGTATCAGTTTCCAGGACGCTAACTATGATCAAATCTAGACCCATCTCCATTCTTCTTCTGCTTCTTCTCCTACTTTCCATACCTTATTTTTCAACAGGTTTGCATACCTTTTTTTTACTTAAAATTTGTTCCTTTTTTTAGTAAGTTTCAATTAATTTAGTGCTGGTTTTGGTTCAGGGAGCTTGGATGTTTCGGATAATGAAGTGTATGAGATTGATTATAGAGGTCCGGAAACACACTCTTCAATCCCTCCGCCGGATCATTCTCACGGTCACCGCCATTGGATTCACCGGGAAACCGATTTGCCACCCCACAAATCTCCCAAGGGCTTAAGCGTTGGTAACAATAAAGGAAGAAATGTAAGTTATTTTTCCCTTGTACATTAATGAACATCAACAAACTTTGAAGCATTAAAGATAAAAGGGTTTGCTTAATTGGTGCCTATAAGCACCGATCAAGAATTTTTTTAATTATTAATTTGAGAAAGGTTTTTTGAATGCATTATTCATTAATTGTATGCTTCTTTTTATAGGTTAACATTTCCCTAAAAATAAAGCAAACTTGATTATTTATTTATTTGGGGTTTGATTTTGCAGGCCAAGAAAATTCATGGGTGAATTAAAGAATGTCTTTGAAACCCTCTTTGAATGGTTAAATTTTTGTTATATTTTTATAGGAATTTATAGCTATTAGTTACTTTGTTTTTCTTCCTTGATATGAAGATCATGTATGAAAATCGAGATATGTTAATATTGAATGGCAGTTTAATTCTGTCTTTGTTTAGCTTTAAAATTTTATCATCAAAATATGGATGGTGTGATTTTGCATTTGTATATATATATATATATATATGTTTAGAGTTTGAGTAAATTAATGTAATTTTATTTATAATTAATTGATATAAATCCTATCTCTTTAAGCTTTGTATTGTTCCATTTCTTTTTTTTTTTTTTTCGTTACAAATTCTTCTTTGGTGTAAATGTAAATTTGGTCCTTGAAGTATACAAATTAATTCATTTTGGTCCTGTTCTTTTATTTGATCAATTTGGTTTTCATTCTATTATTTTTATCAATTTCATCCGAATAAGCTTGTCACTAGCAATTTTGCTAAATTGAAGTTAGAACTTATTAAAAATTGACCCAAAAAAGAAATAAAATTTCCAATAAATTTAAGTTAAATTAACCAAAAATAATAATTTAAAAGCTAAATTAATAAAAAATAATAATAGCATAAAGACCTAATTTATCCAAATAAAAGAGACTAAAAATACTAAAGTGAATAATTCAAAGCTCAAAATTATATTTATGGTGTCCTATTTTAGCTATAATTGGACCTTTGGGCCCCCCCCCCTCCCAAAAAAAATTCTTGTATTCAATCATATACTAGTCAAATTTATTCGTTCACTCATGTCAATCATATTTATGTTCTCAATCCATGTATTTAAAATAAGTATTAAATAAAATTATAATATAGGTGATTTAGAAAATAGAATTTTATTAAATCATTAGGAAGAAGAAGAAGAAGAATATATGTCAAGGTCCCCATAAATCATAATTGCAAAACTTGGGTTAATTATAAGGTATTGAATATCAAATTTATCAGTTACAGTAATTTATAAATTAAAAATATATATATTAGGTCTAATTTACTTATTCTATGTATTATTTTAATATATTATATGTTTTTCCTCATAATTATTGCACAATTCATCGTTGGACTTTGCACAATGTATCTAAATTTATTGCACATGAAAATAACATATATTTATATTTTTCTTTGTAATTAAGGTCCATTGAACCAAAAAATAAAAATATTTATATTGAATACGTAAATTCTCATTCTCTAATCATTCGTGATAGTATATTAATTATTATCATTTTTAATTATATATTTTCGTCTTCTCTTCAATCTCTTTTTTTTTTATAATTACAATATCAATTTATTTTGTTTAAATATATAATCTTGAGATACATCTTATGTGAATGAAAACAAGTAATCGTCATTTAAGTTAAGTTTGGAGTTTGAAACAAATTAACGACAAATAAATTAACCAATTAAGTATGTAAGCATGTAAGTTGGGTGATTGCTGGGCCTATCATTGGGCCGTATTTGGGCTTAGGACATAATGAAAAGACAAATTACTTTCGGACAAATCTCCCTTATTAGGACGGCAAAGGAACAAGTCAAATTTAACGGCGCTTTGGTTCTTACACCCAAAGAGGGAAACAACGAAGTATCAAAAACTCTTTTCTGACCTCTTATTTAATTTTTGTCTTCGCCTCACAATTTTTAGATCCAAACTTAGTTTCTTTAGAGATCTCTTCCAAAATCAAATCAAAGTAAAATCCGACCAAAAAAAGATGGCAAATAACAATGGCAGCAACAACAACAACGATCGCGAGGAATCCAATCCTCTTTTGAGCAAACAAGTGGTTGAAGAAGATGAGAAAAAGAAATTGAATGGGCAAAAGTCAAAGGAAGCTACCACCGAGGTGGCGGCTTCGCCGGGAGGGAATACCGGGGCTGCTTTTGGCTGGACGGTTGATGGGCTGCCGTTGGTCAACGGGAGTGTTGTCGGAGAACCCTTGGGCCGATCCCAGTGGAATTCCTCCCTCTTTGCTTGTCTTGGTCGTAACGATGAGTTTTGCAGCAGCGACATTGAAGTTTGTAAGTCTTTATATAATTTATTCTGGGTTTTTTCGAATTGGATCTGATATTAGAAATTTGTTAAATTTGGGATTTTTAATCTCTTCTTAAATGTGGGATTTTTCTATTGATTAGAAGCTAAATTACAATTTCTTCGAACTCTGCGATCATGCCACTACATGCAAATGATTGACATACTTTATAAACTTAAAGCTGAAATCCATATTGTTTTTATGTGAAAAAAAATTGATCTTGATTGCAGAGAAATTGGAATTTAGAAGGGAAAAAGAAGGAAAGAAAAGGAAAATCAAAAGAAACAATTATGTTTTTGTATGTTTTGGTAATGATTAAAAAGATTGGTGTGAAATCAAGGCTTAGCCCAATTGATTCATGAGGTCACCCAAAGTGGCATTCGGCAGAACCGGAATTCAGAACTCAGCATCTACAATTCCTTTTTTATTAACCTCTTTTGCACCCAAAAAAAAAAAGAAAAAAAGAAAGATGGGTTGTGATTGTAATCTTGTTTATCTTTTTATTCTATGATCAATTAATTTTTGCTCAGTGTTATATTTTTATGCTATCTTTTATAATTTATGAAGTTCTGAATTTTCTTTTGAAGATAAAAAAGGGAAAAAGTATGGGGTGTGAAATTTTTGTATGCTTTTTTTGATTTCTAAATACGATATCTTGGCAGGTCTACTTGGAACCATGGCCCCTTGTGTGCTGTATGGAAGCAATGTTGAAAGACTTGGATCTGCTCCTGGGACTTTTGCGAATCACTGCTTACCTTACTCGGGTCTCTACCTGATTGGGAATTCCTTTTTTGGCTGGAATTGCCTTGCACCATGGTTTTCATACCCTACTCGTACTGCCATTCGTCGAAAGTTTAATCTGGAGGTAAGTGAATCTTATCTTCCATCTTCCTCGAATTGTTTTTTCTTAGATGATTGATATTATTTTAACTGGCTCATTAAGCATAGTATGGCTTTGCATTTGGTGTTCAGAACTGCACTTTATCTATATACGACATTTTGTCAACTGGCATGAATTTTCAATAGTAATGACTTAGTTCAATGTACCTCTATATATCCTTGTTTGATTGGCTTTTGGAAGTTCTACCATCCAACGGTGGTGGGAAGTCAATGTTCGATTGTAAACACATTGTAATAGACATTGTTGCTCTACCATGAGATGAGCTACTGATCATTTCTTAGTTGGTTGTGTTTTTCTTGTGGAGGGATAACAAGGAGTTTTGTGCGTAGAATCAAAATAACAATAGGAATTCTGGGTTTAACCCACTCGTTTCATAAAAAACCTGATTAGTCAATGTTCGGTTGTAAACTCATTTTTATACAACATTGTTGCAACACAATGACTTTTGGTTTTGTTTTTCTTTTGGTGGGACAACAAAGGAGTTTTATGCCTAGAATCAAAGGAACAATATGAAACCAAGGTTTAGCTCATTTGCTTCATATAGCCACCACCCTGAAGAGGTGGCAGCATTTGCAGGCTTTCCTCTATTTTTAAGCCACAACCTTTTTTATACTAAAAAAAATAAAGATTTCAAGACTTAATTTTGTGGTTTTATTTGGGTGAACAGGGCAGCTGCGAGGCACTTAACAGGTCATGCGGATGCTGTGGAAGCTGCGTGGAAGATGAGGTGCAACGAGAAGTGTGCGAGTCAACCTGTGACTTAGCAACACATGTTTTCTGCCATGCATGTGCTGTTTGCCAGGAAGGCCGTGAGGTTCGTCGAAGGTTGCCTCACCCGGGGTTCAATGCTCAGACTGTGGTGGTCATGATCCCTCCTGGTGAGCAGACCATGGGACGTGGAGCCTGACTTCATACTGCTACTGCTGCTGCCCATGTCATCCCTTGAAAGAAATCTAGTAGCCAATCTCGTCCATGTTTTTTATCAGTGTGATGTCATATTGTCATGTTGTAAAAATAATGTTAAATATGTTTATCTACATTTCTCGAAAGTCTAAACTACGACAAGAAGCTGATTGCTTTGCTTGGGGGCTTTAGACTGATATTGATGGATATGTTTCACCTATTGTATGTGTACCATAAATTGTGTTAAAACTTTTTCTTTATTGTTTAAATGTTATTGTTTCTCATCTTTTAATAAATGAAAAAATTGAAAGGTTGTTGGAATTTAGTTATGTCCGACCCAGCTATACGAACTCTACGCCTTTTCGGTAAAACAGATCGAACTAATTATTATCAAAATGATTTGACCTTTTTCAAAGACTCAACATGTATTTTTTTTTTTTGCATTGGGCTCTTTCATTAACTGATAGAAATATCAGCTAATCTACCATAAATTTTTTTTAAGAGGAAAAAAATGAAGATGGTTCCATCTACTCTGATTCATTACTGACATAGGAGCACTGCCAAGTTGTTTCAAAGAAGGGAAAGGTTACCTTTACGTAAGTCTACTTGTCTTAGTTATTTAATAATAAAAAATATTTAAATTTAATTATAAATTATATAAATATTATATAAAAAAATTATTACATTATGAATAATGATTTGAAGATCGACTCAAATCGAGTTTTCAAGTTAAAAAGCTATAAAAACAATTCAAAGTATAACTCTGCCCGTAAGTGCTTCTATATTGAATTAGATAAGAAAAGTTTGTCTTTTCCTATGTACAAATTTTATAATTTTGTGCCTTTTTTATTCTTTAGAAAAGGAGATGAAGGAAAAGAGTGTATATAAAATAAGTTTTTCCATTTTTGTTTTTTTTTTTTGGCTAAACACTAAATAAAATCATTAAATTTTATCATTTTATTTGAATAAATTTTTATATTTTAATTATATCTAAGTAAACTCGTAAGTTTTATTTCTTCAAATTTAATCATCTTAATTGTGAAGAAAATACTCTTTCAATTTAAATTAACAATTGTATTTATAACTTTATTTTGATTTTTTATCCATAAATCCAAAGTTTGAATACTAATATATGACTTGTAAAAAAAACCTATGAAGCACCAATTGTATCTTTTAGTGAACATTAAAGATCTCTCTCGGTACTAACATCAGCCAAGTAGGCATTATTTCGGCATTTATATTTGATGGACTGACCATCAATACATCAAATATAAAGTCTTATTTCGGCTGCTTACAGTCTTGTAAATAGTTAACATGGGTTGTGGACGCAACCGAATGCTAAACCTTGCAGATTGATAGAAGAACAAAAATAAATGTAAATGCAATGGAAATGAGACAAGTAAACTGAATCCGACTAACAAATAAAAGTATTTTACTCCCCAGTCTACCCAAATATAGGGTTTACTTCTAACTTACTGATTAAAATGTTAAGGTTTTAACTCCCTGGACATGAAACATGAGGAAAATTGTGATCGAACAGTTTTAAACATGGACAACAGAGGAAATCAGACCTCGAAATCCTACTCTCCAGGTGCAGAGACTCCTTGCTTCAGCCTCTCTCTTTTAATCTTCTTCTTCGATATGGGCTTCTTTTTTCTCGGAGGAAGAGTCTTCTGCGCATACGTGTAAAGTACATAGTTCCCAACAAGGAATAGCAGTAGTAGTCCCCCAACAACCAACAGCACTATCAATCCCGGGTTGAACCCTTTGGCTTCAGTTTCATAAATAATCTTGTTTCCCTATTGCATCAGCAGAAACTAGGTTATTAAAGTACAAATCATCCACTGCACATACATAACTAGCTGTGCTACTTGTCTTCAACATATTAACTTCACAAGGCAAAAGCCAGCAAATTGAAAAAGTTTATTTCACCACAGAAGGACAATTCATAATCGCATAGTTCTATTTTATAAAACTTAGCCCCACTACAACAAAGTTTCTGAATTTTCAAAGTTGTTATTAGGTTCAATTTATTTTATAAGACGCTTACCTACAATAAATTAAACAGACAGTAAACTACGTTACCCATATTCTAAGATGAGTATTAGATATAGGTATACGCAATTTTTTTCCAAGTTCTTTATATATTTGGAGGACCCCATACCCTTGGTCTCGGACATGGTACTTCGGAAAAATAGAAAGTCCAAGTAGCATAGACAGTAAATACTTGCATAAAGGCATTGCTTCAAAAGATAAATCTATCATTTTTTATGATTAGCGGTAAATGATCACAAAAGGTTTCTATTGAGACCCCGCAAACTTGTCAGAGAGGTTCCAAGATCATGAATCCTATAAAACACCTCCCCCATGTTATGCCACTTAAATGGCCATAATAAAATCATCGAAAAAATAAATTGTCATGGACATCCTATTTCAACAGATGCTGGTGCTTGGTGAACTTAAGCCAGAGAAGATTTTTCCGGTTTTCCACCTAAAAGTTCAGCTTCCATTTTCCCTCCCTGTTTTTATCTTTTTTGCTTTCAAAATTCATGAGGTGTATGGATGAACAAAGAAACTTAATCCAAGTTGATTATTCAAATCCCATGTAAAGATGGTGTTCATATTTCGTAGGTTGCTCTGACTTTTCATTTTTCTCAAAGAATTAATGTCTAACGCATATTAAGACATGAGTACAAGAACATGAACTTGCAAAAACCCAGCAAAACATACCTGTGTCAAACAAGTACCATATCCAACACTCACACCCAAACCCGAGTCCAATTAACATAGAAATAATTTCATGAAGTGACAACCACCCAACCATTTAAATCACTTCTAAGCTTATCTTCAGCAAATCAATTAATGGAAAAAAAAATTGTCTAAACCGATCCTTACATCAAAAATATATAAACATTACTAATTGCGACCATTACCATTATTCTGCATTAAAAATGGACCAAAGCACATTAATCATCAACATGCAAAAGACTTTTTTTTTTTCTTTTTCCTTCATTTATTTCAATCAAAAGATATTATCTACTCAAAGAAAGCATATGATCAACAAAGACTTGAAAAAAAAAAATTTATTTGATAATTGTATGCAACAAGAAATGTAATAATATCTTAACGTTTGATGAACGAACAATCACCATGCAAAAAACAAAGAAAAAAAAATCTAAATTAAGTGAGAGAATCAGATCACAAAATTCTCAAAATAAAAATTCGAAATTAAACTTGAAAAACTAGATCGGCACGATAACAGGCAATAAGGTAAGGAAATAAAACCAGATCGATAAATTAGAAGGAGAAAATCGAATTGATATAGCGCGGATCTCGGTGAATAGCCAGTGAAATTGAGATTTAAAGAGAGATTTGAAAAAAAATAAAATTAAACAAAACAAATACCAAGAGATTAAAGGATGGAGGGACCTTATTGGCGAACTCGAAGTCGTCTGACATGGCTGCGAACTCAACGGTGGAGGTCGTCACCCAACACGATTTTGAAAAAGAAAGTTCCAGAGAGGATCAAATCTCCGGTTGCAACTCAGGAACTGATTGTATATAAATGGGTACTGTTCTGATTTTGTCTTTGTGGGTATTTTTTTGCCATTTCCAAGATCCAGAGTTGAAAGTTGAAGCCCAATTTTGCAAGTCCAATGAATCCAATGAAGATTGGACTTTTAAGTTTTAAGTATCATAACAATTATTTCTAGAGGTAAACGTTCCGTTAATTTGGTTTAAAAATTTTAAACAATCGATTAAGTCGAATTGATTTATAAAAATCAATCATCTAGATTGAAAAAGATTCTTAAAATTAAAATAATTGAATTAAATTATTGGTTTGACTGATTTTTTTATTTACAATTATTGTTTCGAGTTTGGGTTTATAAATTTTGGTTACGTGTACAATTTTTTTTTATCATGGTTGCGGATTTAATTTGAGTTTAGATAAAAAATAATTTAAATTCATTAGGTTTAAGATTTTAAACTCATAAACTAGTTGATTAAACACGTTTAAAATTGATGTAACCAATCAATCAAGATCAAAACCGAATAAACCGAACTGAATGAATCGAATAACACCAATTTCAAGCAATTTATTTAATTAACCCACCCCTTACAATTACTAAAACCTTATAAAAATGGTTGATTTTATTTATGAAAGCTTTGAAATTATTTAAATTTCTAAAAATAGGATTAAAATTATAACAATAAGATTTATTAAAAAAAAAATCCCTTGTCTGCTTAAACATAAACTTTAGAGCTGGTGAGGTCAGGGCACTCAAAAAAGTCGGCGGTGGATGTATTATTTTTTATGTCTGAATCTAAGATCAATGCACGTCGCCCGTCGGCAAAAATCCAAGGAAAACATCGCAAAAACGCAAGCATCTTTTCACGTATGGTAAAATGATTAAATGACAAAAAAAGGGTAAAATCCCAGGCACGTGCATGAAAAAGTTGCAATAAAATCGTGAAAGGTATTGGGGGGGGGGGGTTGTTTTGTTTTGAAACTTGTTTAAAATGAAAGAAACATGAAAATGTTTTTTAAGTCTATGGCATTGGTATATACAGGAAAAATCATCCATTCATTTTCTTTAAAACAGGCTGACAGGGACTTGCTGGATCTGGGCCACAATGAGGATCAAATTGGGAGGCAGAATTTCACTCTGGATTCATGCCACACGTTGAAATCTGACTAAGAAGATACTCTCAATCCATAATAAATCTATCTAAAGATTTTATTACCTATTCATGAGCACCCATAGCCTGTAAACATCAATTAAGTTTCGATAAGGAGTGCAAGGAAATTAACAAATTGTCATTAGGCATTTTCGGATGGTGACACCTTTTTCTGATTACATTTTTTCCCCTGAGAAAATTGTGTAAATTATGGAAGCTAATTAGCTAGTTCTGAACCCATTTTTCCTTGAAAGAAAATGAAATGTGTTGGGCACGTACTTTGATTTTAATAACTGCTACGAAAATAAGACACGAGGAAGATATGTTTAATAGAGACGAAAATAATATGTATTTATTGATTATCATACATGTTTTATTAATAATTTTTATTATATTTATTTTGTATAATTGACAAAAAATACGAAATATGATACGGATATAGATAGACATATTTTGGTGTGAGTTGAGGAGGGTGTTTGATGAAATTCTTGATGTTAACCGCCAGCTTAAATCCCACTTTCTGAAGAAAAAGAATATGCTTTCTAAACGATACAAAAGAGGCAAGCGTCCAAGTGAAGTCTTTGAGAAAAGGTAATAAGAAATAAGATTAGATGAACTCTATTTCATACCCTTCTCTCCAACAACCACCCATGCATTTACTTAATCATTTTAACGTATGCATTTGATGTAAACATTATGGATTTAAATAACAATAGTAAATTAAAACTAATCAAACCAATCGAACTGAATCGACAAAATGGCCGTCCTAATTAAAAGAATAATAATGATTCTTTCCTTTGATTTCGAGACCATGGCCAACAGCCGTTGAAGAAAGTGTCCTAATTAAAATTTAAAATTGAATAATAAAAATGCACCCTTTCCTTCACTATACTTTACCAAGCCTCTACTCAAACCCTTGTGTCTGCTTTTGAGTTTTGACAATGTGGATTGCTTGTGAAAGCAACTAGCCAACCTTCCACAAAGGAAAATACCAAATCATATAGGAGCAAGACAATGAATCCCACCATTTTCCTTTGTCTCCAACTAACAATGGGTTACATTAACATTGATTGAAACAACAAAATTTGCAATTTCCCAAGTCAATAAACTTTGTGCTTAAATTACATGTTATTGTGTCATACATACATAAATAAATGAATAATATATATAATATATGAGTTAATGAAGAAAGATTGTGGAAAATCGAACCTGGAGCTTACATCAGTTGATTCGTGCAACCACTCTTAAGAGATGGTATTTAGTACGTCTAGAGTTTGAATCCTAATATCCTGTAACTCCTTTTCCCAAGCTGAAACCTCCTTTGCATCCAAAAAAAAGATTGTGGAAAATCCGAGACCTTTCATCTCTTTTTTTTATTTTATTTTAATTACACCAGGTCAGGACCAGAGTAGCTATTTTCTGATGAGGAAGTGGAGATGGTGATCATAGCATTGCAGTCGGATGCACTGTCCTGCAAGCTCAACAACAGCTGAGAAGTGGTGAAACTCATTGAAGGTTTAGCTCTTGGAACAATTGGGACCTCAGCTTCACCCACCAGCATCTGGACTACAGCTCTCATTGTGGGTCTAGCCAGTGGGTCAGGGTGTGAACAAGCTAACCCAACCAAAAGCACCCTCCTCATCTCAGCCTCATCAAAATGACCTTCAAGTCTGGCATCAGCTGCTGTTAACAGTCTCCCTTCTCTATACATACTCCAAACCCATTCAACCAAATTGCCACTCACGCCAGCTTTTGCTGCCACGTTAGCATCTCTCTCGATCGGTCTTCTTCCACTAGCCACCTCTAGAACCACCGCGCCATAGCTGAACACGTCGGTTTTATCGGTTGCTCTTCCTGTCTGAAGATATTCAGGAGCAAAATAGCCCATTGTTCCTGCAGCCACTGTGGCGTCCGGCGATTTATCATGCTCAACTTGCCTTGCTAAACCAAAATCTCCTAGCTTCGCATTGAACGCTTCATCCAACATTATATTGCTGGTCTTAACATCTCTATGTATAACCAGGTGATCACACTCTTGATGCAAATAGGCCAAAGCAGAGGCAACTCCTAACAAAATTTTCTGCCTGTGAGGCCAAGGTAAAGGCGTTCGGGCTTCGAACAACGCTTTATCAAGACTCCCATTAGGCATTAAATCATACACTAATAAGATTTCCCCTTTCTCATGGCACCATCCTTGCAATCTTACAAGATTTCGATGCCTAAGAGTCCCAATTATTGACAACTCTGATAAAAACTCATTCTTCCCTTGACTACTATGACTACATCTCTTGACGGCCACAATGTCACCATTATCCGGCAAAATACCCTTATAGACAGTTCCAAATGCACCGTGACCGATAATTCTATTAGCATTGAAGCATCTCGTAGCAGCTTTCAGCTCTTTATAACTGAACTCTTTGGGCGTTTTGATAATCTCCGATGCAAATGACTCTAATTTCTTCGAATGCTTGAATTTTTTAGAATAAACCCAGATCAGAGACCAAGCAAATAAGGCTAAAAAGAAAGCACTGGCGGTTACCACCCCTGCAACAGCCCCTGGACCTTGTTTACAAAGTTGGTTATGGCAAGAAGAAGAAGACTTACTACTCTTCCTTTGAGTGCTGGAAATCGAATCAGAACCTGAATTAGGAGCCAATGAAGGTGGCGGTGATTTAACAGAATTGGCGGTTGGGTTATTTAAATTAGCCGTTGGAGGCGGCGGAGAAGATGTTGACACTGACCCAGAACCTGAATTTGACTCAAAAGAGGAGCTGAAACTCCACCATTCTATACTATGAACCTCAGTGCTTCCTTGGGTTGAGCCTGAAAATCCTACGTACATGAAATCATTAACATACTGGTCGAGATTTAAACTGACTGATAGCATGGGCTCTTTAGGCTTCAAATTTGAGTAGGAAATGGAGATGTTAAAAACCCCAAATGAGGCGTCGTATTCGATCCATGAATTAATGCGATTGCCACTCTTTAGATCGATATCCAAAGCTCCCAAGTCACCAACTTGAGAAGAAACCACGCTGTTGAGATCCAAACCAACGTGGTTCCCATTAATGTCTTTGAATTCTACGTCCATGAGAGTGTCAAATTCCACAGCAACGAACCCCAAGGCCTGACCCTTATCGTCGAGGAGCCCCAAAGAGCCGCCAGCGGCGCCGACGAAATCACCATCCGGCGAAATGACAAAGGCTAAACCGCCGCCGATGGAGGAAGGATTGAGGTTGCTGATGGAGAATGAGAAGAAGGTGGAGAAGCTACAAGGATTATGAGTTCCAGGTTGCCGGAATCTAACCGGTTTCGAATACAATGCTCTGCCGGCGCTGGAATCGGGTACTTGGAGGTCGCTAGTGAGTCTCACGCTCCCATTGTTTAAGTGAGCAACACCAAGCAGTTTCAAGCTGCTAAGAGTCAACGTTCCGAAATCGAAATCTGTCGTTGCAAAGATTCTGTCAAAGCACAAGACAAAACAGAGGAACAGAACACAAAAAATGGATGAAACCTTGCAACAAAATGGCAACATTGTTTTTCACTTTCTGGTTATTGTAGAAACCCCATTAAAAAAAATTGGAAAGAAAAAGTCTTGCTTGGTTGGGAGTGATTCGTAGAAGAAGAGAGATTGTAAAAATTCACAACCTTTGAGAGGAAATATCGAGGTAGGCGGGGGATAGTATATTTCTTTGGCTAATAACAGAACAAATTTAAGGAAACAAACAAGGAATAGTGTGAAGCAGAGAGTTGGAGAATCCGAAGGGGTGATGAAGTGAAAAAGACAGATGGATAGTCATGGCGACACGTGGCTATTGGCAACGGTTATTTTCTTTGTCAGTGATTATTAAAAAGACAATAAAAAGTGCAACTATTTCTATACGAAAAATATTAGGTTGTACTTAAATATTTAGTTCAATGGTTAATATACTCGAAGAGTAGGGTTTTAATTTTTCGTTTTTCAAACCTTAAAGTTAACTAAAAAACTATGAAGCATAGGTTAAAGTGATTGAATAATTCTTGCACCAATTAAGCAAACTCCTTTTAAAATGATAAATAAATATTGATTAAGCAAATCCATTTAATATATTATTTTTTAATTTAATAAAAAATAATATATTAAACATAAAAAATTATTTTAAATAACATTTAGAAAAACTTTAATTGTACCTATAACCACCTTTTATTTCAAGAATTAATCACTTTTTCGATACCGAAGAATTAATCATTTTAGATAATTGTATTTAAATGATTTGATATTTAAGCTCAAATTGATTTTTTTTTTATATTCTAGTTAAGAATTTTACCTTTTTTTTTTTTTCGGATTGAAAGATTATAACTTAGAAAGTGAGATCTAAGAATTGAATAAGAAATACTTCTTTTTCTTAAAATGGTTTTCATGTTGAGTAAATTTCCAATGTATCAATGGGTCTCTATTTAAAGGTGGCTTTAATTCTATCATAGCAAGAAACTCTCATGCTTTTTTATGTATGAATGATTATTTACTTGATCTGAGGGAGTTGAACTAATTCCTTACTTTCGTTGTCCATTTGCAACTTTGAATTTTTTTTTGGAGCAATTGCTTTGAAACATAACATTGAATAACTATATATATATATATATAATTCCTGACAGTATCTTGAGCCACAAATGTCACATTAAAAATAATTTACTTACATCAATTACTACATAAGAAAATAAATTAAAAAATGTAGGTCATACAAGGTGGGGTTGTATGTGACAATTTGTATATGTGTAAATATTCGCAGTACGGTCTAATTGGTTCAAATTAAATTTTGAATAGTTTTTTATCAATTCGTGTTTATTTAATTTAAATCAATATTTAATAATTAAAATATATTTTTATTTAAATTTAATTATAAAAAATATATAAATATTAATATAATTTTTTTATATTTTTTATTAATTATACATGGGCAAGCATAACAAGCCAAAAATAGTCTAAACCCATAGGCATCTGTGTCAAATCTTTTATTTTTTTAACGTATTTATTAAATGGTACAAAAGTTTAAACATCAATGCCATATGTATCTTAAAAAATAATTATTTTTATATTTATTAAATATATTATTTTTTATATTTTTTATATTTTATCTGAAATTATACCGTGTATTCCTCAATTTTTGACTTCATCATTAGATAGAGTTAAAATTGTTGCCACGTAAATCAACATTTATTTTTCTACTATAAAAAATATTCATCACTTAGCCCCCCACCATTGAAACTTTTTCACGACCCTTCTTTTCAAGAGAAAACAAGACTGGCTGCCCCTTTTTCTTCTAACACCCAATGACCCACCCCCCACCCGCCTTTTTTTTTTAATGAGAAAGGAAGCCCCACTTTTAACCATTTGAGTTTCATAGTTATTCCCATTAATGATCATAAAAGCAGAAAAAAGGGAATATCCTAAAAAAAATATTGTGTTCGTGTTAACACGCACTCATGAGGAGCGTGGGCCATGCTTTCCCCAAGTTGTAAGCCAGATAAACAAATTGGATAACAAATTACAGATATTAATTAAAAATTATTTAATATATTATTTTTATAATATAAAATTAATTATATATATTTTTAAAAATATTATCTTAAACAATGTAATTAATTAATTTTTTATTAAACAATTGTTGAGCCAAATTTAGTATGATAAAGCAATTATATATTTTTTAGGATGATATTTATAATATGTTCTTTAGTACGACAAACAATTATATTTATCAGTGAAAAAAATTATATTCATAATAATAATAATAATATTTAATTATGCTAAAGAGGAGCACTAGGAATATAACTGACACATCATCCTTCCATTTTTTTTAAATTTTTTTAAGATTAATTAATATATTATTATAATCATATTTAATTAATTTTTAATGTATCTATTTAATATTAAACATTAGTAAGTCTCTCCGCGATGCTCGTAATCTTTTTAAATAAATTATAGAGTTGGCGCATTTGCCTTACCCGTTGATCTGGGCCCTACGTTAGGTGGACATGCACGAGTTCGAGACATCCAATCGTCGGTTATTTGTCCGGACGTTGCATCGGACGGTCCAGGTGGAGTCATCGGAAAGGGGAAAATGTCTCTCTCTGTCCCCCCCGCTTTTTTTTTTTTATTGCTGGCATTTACGTCCGTGACTAGTTATGTACCCAATGAGTGAATTTTTTATTTTTTTATTTAATAAAATTTTAATAAAACTTATACTTAAAGAAATTATTTGTTGTTGGATTGTCATCAACTGTGTGGGAAATAAATTATATATTGTTTCCTTAAAAAAATGTTCCTAATTAAATTAATATATTTGTAAGTGTTTTCTTTCTTTGTTGGTATTAAATTTTCAGCTTCTCATTAACAACAACAACATTATGTTTTTTTTAGTACTAATTTATCATGTAATACAATACCGTGACTGTTCAATGTTACCTTAATTACTAGGAAAAATACAAAACAATTGTGATATGTTAGTTTTTAAAATTATACGTATTAAAGTATATAATTTAATAAATTTTTAAAACAATTTTGATCTAATAAAAAAAAGTCAAATTATTATTTGACTGATGTTATCTTTAATTTATAATTTATACACTGTCGATAGACTATATGATATCATCAAAAATTTTTAAAAATAAATTAGGATGATTTTTGTTTTAACCAATTTATAAACCTATCAAATAATAGTCTGCCACTAGGAAAAAGTTTGAATTTTGCTTCCACCAGTCAGATTGCACGTATTAAATTAAAGATTTCTATTTATGATATATTGACAATATATAATTTTATAGATTATCATCTAATTAAAATCTGTATTTATCATTAAAATTTTTTATTAAATTCATATTATTTAATTCACTGATATTATATGTATTAACGCAGCAAATGTAAATTATTAAATTAATATTATTAGTTAAATGAGTAAT
>JAQSVH010000009.1:8479186-8496307 GCA_029448705.1 Adansonia digitata
ATTGTAGCGTACTTAAAATTATTATACATAATTTCAGGGAAGAATAAAGTATTTAAGTGACAAATCGGAACCCAAGTCCTGTCCAGGATTGTTTGTAGACCAACCTGCAGGGTATAAAGTACTGGATTTAAAAAAAAATATTATGATATTTTTATTTATTTTATAATATGAAATTTAATCCTATTTAAAATTTATAGTCGTTTCTCTCTAAATCCATTTTATAGGCTACAAGGGTGTGAATTTTCTTTTGTAGCTATAATCGTGCCTCACCAACGACATGTTTAAAGCTGGAGCCGTCCAATGAAAAATTGTTGGCAACATAGCAAAGTAATTAAGATACGTTGGACAAATAATAATGAAAGGTATTCAATATTTCGTAATGTAATTTTATTATTTTATTATTTTAATTTTTTATTATTAATATTTATCATATTTAATACGTGAATAGTTAATTTATTTATCATGACTGCGTTATATATATAAATTTAATTTATAAATTGTAAATAATTTTTTTATAAATAAAATCATAAATTATTTTATTTAAAAAAATAATTGTAATTATAATAATTATTTTTATAATAAATTATATAAAATAAAAAAATTATAATCACAATGACTATGATAATATGATATAATTTATTTATATTCGTAAATATAATGAATGTACCATGATAATATTAATATCTAATAGCCAAGATGTAAATTTAGAATCAACATATTTGGGCGTCATTTGATATGTTAAAACATGTGACATGGGCCTTATTAAACTTGTGAAGACCCTTGGTCTTGATAGCAAAAACCAATGATCATAATAAATGTATGGGCATGGAGGAAACACATGATATATCAAACATCTCACAGTTGAGAAACAATTACAGAAACAACACATGAATAACGCGACTATGATCGTAAAAATCAAGTGAAGACAAAAACTAAGGTTATGGGACAGTGGCTCTTGGCTGCTGTTAGAAGCCATCTTTATTCTTTGTTATTCTGTCTCAACCCACAGCATCAACATGGTTGGACCCAGACATATTTAATCGGATCTGAGTATTAAATTTGTTTTAATTTCATTCATTTTGAATTATTATATAAATAATTTTTTTTTAAAATTTTTTAATATTAATTTAAATAATGAAGAATCAATTTAAACTGGTTTTCATGGACAGTCTGCTCAATGGTCATCTCCCTTTTCTTTGCCTTTATCTCTTCAGCATATTCGAATGACTTAATATAACAAAAAGAAAAAGATCCCCAGTTCCATATTCTTCATTTACGTTGAATTTTTTTTTATTTTAATAGTTGCAGCTAGTTATACATGTTTGATAGATTTGAAAGGATTTTTTTTTTGGGGGGGGGGGAGACTTGACAAGATTTTAGTGTTACGATTCCTGCTGAATTACAGATGCAACAGCTCTAGCCCAGAACTTGAGATGTTTCTTCATATCAGCAGCTGCAGTGACCCTTGGAACTCTTAAATTCATCAATGGAGAATCAGGTCTTTTAATCAGCCAAGCCTCTGATAAATAGGGTCTTATAACACGTCTCTCATCTTCTCGTTCAATATCATCATCATCTTTATTAGGTGGTTCATGTTCATCATCAGCAGCAAGATTGAGTTCGATTTTCCGTTTAGGTTTTTCGAGATATCCAAGTCTTAGCAAGCCAGGGACAACACTGATCATTCTTGCGTTCAAGTGTTCTTTTTTGAATATAAAACCAAGATCCATGAACCCTTTCACTTCTTCTAGTTCCAAATCTTTCAAGCTCCTACAATTGATTGATTTTTCCAGTTTAACTTTACTACCAAGAATTGAACATGAAGTTGTTGAGTGTCTGTGATTCTTCTCACGCTTTTCAGTTGATGATGGCGATGATGAAGAATGTGAACGACTTCTACAAGAGCTATGACTTACTCTTGTTGGTCTTTTCTTCACTTCTTCCTCCTCAGTTTTAGAGTCATCCTAGAATTCGTCACCATGAAAACAATAGCAAAAATGAACAAAAAATAAGGAAAAAAAAGTTTGTCAAAAGCCAGAACTTACGAGAAAAAAAATGATCATTGAAGAGCAAATTCTTCTTCTTCTTCTTTTTTTCGGTTACCAGTTGGTCAGGTAGAGGGCAAACAGCCGTTGAGGTTTCTTCTGCAAGAGATGATAAAGAGAGACTTGAACTCGATGATGGGATTTCAATGGCAGATTCTGAGTTGGGTAGCTTTTCTTTAAGGGTTTTAGGTGAATATAGTGAAAATGGTTCTGGGATGAACAGAATAGTTTGGTGAAACCAAAGACGATCCATTGCTGCTATGAGAAATAGGAAGTTATCAGCCATATGTAGAAAGAGTTTGTTTTTGGGGAAAGAGGGGGGGAGGGAGATAGAGAGGGAGAGAGGTTATTTAAAAGGTGAAATCTTCGTAGTTATCATGCATCACTGTGGGCAGGTTCTGTGGTGGAACAATGAGCAAAAAAAGTAGAAGGAATATTGTAGAAAGTTGGAGTGGTGGAGCCTTGAAACAATGGAGGATGCGTTCATGAACACAAATTCCTCCAACTCCACGTCTTTCACAACCTCAATGAGACTCGTGGCCCCATACTCGATAGACGTGGATACCATTTGTTGCATTCATTTTAACTTAATTTCAAGGTTATGTCCAACTTAAATTATCCGAAACTGACCATTAGATTTGAATATATATTTAAAATTTAATAATTTTTTAAATTTTTATATATATTTGAAAGATTATTTTTATATTTAAATATAATTTAAACATATATTAACATTTGTAACTACATGATACCATATCAGTGGACCCTCAAAGCGGTCAAAAACGAATCCCAAAACCTCCAGGTGGTATGAACTCTCCGTGGAGAAAACATTTTATGGCGGTATTGTCTAAATCATACATGAAATTTGGTTTTTTCTAATTTCGTCCCCTTCGTAAATGTAAGACTTGCAAGTATGCAAACAATTCCAAGAACTTAATACAAATTCATTCTGTTACAAATTTTTTTGGCAGTTTTCTTGTTTCAAACCTGGAAAGCAACCTGCAAATTTACCGTGATTCAGGCAATAAGAGGCTCACAATTCCACAATAAATCCATTTAATCTTTGCAATTAACTGTGTGCAAATGACAATCACATCTTTGACAGTGAAGTATAGCCCAGACAGTGATAAGTGACATATTTGCCTGTACATGATTGACATAGATTAGGGATTTAGGGCATCAGAAAGAATTTCTCCGCTCATATTATGTTCGTTATCTGATAAAATAAATATTCGACTATAACGTTGCTCAGAAAAACACGCATTCATTTATTCCCAAAAGTTATCAGTTTGGAAATAGTTACTCTTCGCATTGCATTTAACGAGGGGATTCGCAAATGCACCATGTAATTGGCAGCAGAAAGCTAAGAAACACATTAAACATGGCTGAAAAACCCACTGTCAAGCAGGCCAAACACTCGATCAAGTGTCCCCTCGCAAACCATAAAGGTGAACTAGGCGGATCTCAAATATCAACAAAGGTCCAGCTTGGAAATGAAGGCTGGGAAATAGAAGAACCTGATATGAGTCATGTGCTAAAGATAGAGGAGAAACAAGCTGCTAATCAAGGCAGATAGTCCTTCCCAACATGAAATTAACACTGAGCCTGATAATTTCCCAATTGATCAAACAATCATAAGATAAAGTAATATAGCATTGGAATCAAAAGTTTCTCAACTATTTGTATAGAGTTGCTATCCGTCAGAACTAGACCAAATTCTACCAACTTTTTCTGTACCAAATACTTATATTTTCCACTATATCAATCATCACTACACTTGAATTTCAATTGATTTTCATAGTCATCATTGTTGTATTGAAAAGAATTGATAAAACAACCAAGAACAGAGCCAAAGCAACCCCAAAACTTCATGTAAGCCTGCTTTTGTTAAAGAGATTGCTCCATTATTAGCTGTCTTCACGAATCAAAGAGCTCTAATGAAAATTGTTTCAAAAATCAGGGAATAAGCAGAGATAAAAAAAAAAAAAAAGATCACCAAACTTTTATTCCACAGGATACTTAAAGACGCTGAGATTAATCCTACCATAGATAAGACCCAGAAATCATACACTAAAATAAAAGAGAAATAAACAGTTCCCTTAAGGATTATTAGGACAAATCTAACTAAAAACAAAGACAACTCCTCTCATTTATCTAAAATAATCACTGCCCACCACGGAGACGAAGGACAAGGTGAAGGGTAGACTCTTTCTGAATGTTATAATCAGCTAAGGTCCTCCCATCCTCTAATTGCTTCCCCGCAAAAATAAGCCTTTGCTGATCTGGGGGTATCCCTTCCTTGTCCTGAATCTTTGCCTTGACATTTTCAATTGTATCCGAGCTTTCCACCTCCAAGGTGATTGTTTTACCAGTCAAGGTCTTAACAAAGATCTGCATTCCTCCACGAAGCCTCAAAACAAGGTGAAGGGTCGATTCTTTTTGGATATTGTAATCAGCCAAGGTCCTGCCGTCCTCAAGCTGCTTCCCAGCGAAGATCAAACGCTGTTGGTCTGGTGGGATTCCTTCTTTGTCTTGAATCTTTGCCTTAACGTTCTCAATCGTGTCCGAACTTTCCACCTCCAGGGTTATAGTCTTCCCTGTCAAGGTTTTGACAAAGATTTGCATACCTCCACGGAGCCTGAGTACAAGGTGGAGAGTTGACTCCTTTTGGATGTTATAATCAGCCAAAGTACGGCCGTCTTCAAGCTGTTTCCCGGCGAAGATGAGTCGTTGCTGGTCGGGTGGGATGCCTTCTTTGTCTTGGATTTTGGCCTTGACGTTTTCGATCGTGTCGGAGCTCTCAACTTCTAGGGTGATGGTTTTGCCAGTCAAGGTTTTGACGAAGATTTGCATGCCCCCACGAAGACGTAGGACAAGGTGGAGAGTCGACTCCTTTTGGATGTTATAATCCGCCAAGGTACGACCATCTTCGAGCTGTTTACCGGCGAAGATAAGACGTTGCTGGTCAGGAGGGATCCCTTCTTTATCCTGGATCTTAGCCTTGACGTTTTCGATCGTGTCGGAACTCTCAACCTCGAGAGTTATGGTCTTGCCGGTCAAGGTTTTCACGAAGATCTGCATCTTTTCAGAAAGTCTAAAAACAAACAAAAACTGATAAAAAATGAAAACAGAGGATTTTTGCTTTGCTTTGATTCGATACAAGAAAGTGAGCTTCTGGGTTGCTTTATATAGGAGAGGAAATGACCGACTTGAAAGAAAAGTTTGGATTTTTCTAAAAATCAAAAGGGGAGGTCGGGAGGAATCGAGATGGTTTGAGGTTCAATGACCCCCGAGAAATCGAGAATTGGCGTAACCTTAGCCACACGTCGCTTCGTGGGTTTCTTTAATTGGCCAATGATGAATACCGGACGGCTGTCTCACGCGACTTCCAAATTGACCCCAGAATTATCTTCTGACCTGTTAGCCGCCTTCTTTATATTCCATTTTCTACGAAATTGCTCGATGGCAAAGCCAATGCCCCCGCCAACTCAGAAATTAATGTCTTAATTAAAGGAATCAAAGAGGATTGACAGGTTAGCTTTACCTATGAGCCTTGCGCATGGACCAAGGATTGAGTCCCTTCTTTGATGAAAACCGTAAGGCATAACGTGTTTTGTCAAATGGGAAGACCATGAAATTTAAGCAAAGCAAAGGTGACATTTCTACAATTCGAGCATTAAAAAGCGAATCAAAAGTGTATACCTTACTCTTCTTTCGAGTATCTCGGATTTTATCTTAATCTAATGCTTAAGTAAATTTCAATTTCTTTGTTCTAATTAAATATACTCATTCAATTAATTTGTGATTTTATATTTCATTAACCGAATCAACAAAAACTTTCAAAAATAAATCAATCCATGTTTATATTACACATATTCAATGCTCGTTCGAATCCATAAACCAATACCCATCCATTATAAAGACCCGCCCACACCCAAACCCCTCCAAAATCAAGCAAATTGATTTAAGTCGGCTATATTAGTTTCGATTTCAAGAGTTTTAACTGATCAATTCGGTTAATTTTTTTTAGGTCATGTCAATCTATTTTTTTCGTAAATTTTGAATCGAATAAATCAAACCGTCACCATAGGGAAAACAACATATCGATTGAAAATTGAAAATTAATCTAACCTTAGCAACTTTGTAAGGTTTCATATAATTAGATGAAAACCAACAACAAAAGGATTGACAATTAATCTAATATTCCTTTTTTTTTTTTTTTTTACAAATGTCTTAAACAGTCCGTGACTTTGTTTAAATTATAAATAATAAACCACAATAAAAAGGACATTATTTGTCCTTCATATCGTCCGCCATAGCTGAAGCTTTGCAGATCGGACATGTATTCTTCATCGACAACCACTTCTTGATACAAGTAACATGGTAATCATGACCACAACTTTTTAATGCCCCAACTTCATCCATGTCTTTATATTCTTCCTGTGTAATTACAAACATTTGAGAAAAATACAACTACTGCCTTTCTGTTTTAAAAAATCGAAGGTATGTAGATGAGATAGCTCGAACAAGTGAGGATCTATGTTATCTGGACTTTTTATTTTTTTCTTAAAGTATCTCATTTTCGGAAATGCATATGGGGTATGATCCTCCAAATATATGAGAAAACTAAACTTGGAAAAATAGAGCATATCCGTCACGGACGAATAAATTTCTTCTGCCCCATTTGGTGCCCCACCAATTTACTTTTGCCATGTGTCCAAATAAAAAACACTAGTGTTTAACTGTTTACAAACGGGAGATAACTTTGGACACATGGCAACAAAAACATGGAAGGCACCAAAGAGGCAGAGGAAATCTGTTCTTTTTGGACACATACTCATATCTGACACTAACTTTCCGAGTATGGGTTACAGAGGTGGGGAACATAATTGATATGTGGTGGACCGTTGTCTACAATTTCATGTTGAATCACAAAATCCGAGATTTTTACATTTTAAACAGAATAAATTCTTACCAGGCAGATCACACAAGAGCTCTCGTCCTGGAATTGATCTGAAGAGCAGTAAATTGTCTCGGTCAAGCACTTGGATATCAAGTTTTCCGATAAGCCGGTATTAACACTCCCCATCCTTTCCCCTAGTGCCAGTAGTTCCTGTCCAAGCAAATCATGGAAGGTCATTTAGAACAAAATAACACCAAGATACAGAAGGGGAAAATGTACATACCTCGTAAGTCATGTTGTCTATGTCTAGCCTCATATCTCTATGCTGATCAAACATATTTCGAGATCCATAAAAGGCTGCGCGGTCCACAATCATGAAACCCTGCGCAGCGAAAGCAAATTATAACATTCAGCTGATGACATGTTAAATCAGGAATTAGTTGGCAAGCAGATAAATAGGAATTGCTACTGAATAGAAATTTTACGGTCATTGGCGAAACACTTGATCATCAGCATTTGGCTAGATTAGTATCACCAAAACTAATAAACAAATGTAATCACGGCCTGTTCATAAACAGAACAGGCTGCCATAATTCCGCGAAGGGAGTACCTATGAAGCAATGTGAAATAAAACAACACTTTAAGCAGAAATGCAATATGCTGATGGCTGTGCAGAATGTGTTTTCAAACTATGAATAGTGTACTTCTTAAGCAGAGGTAAATACCTCGGATGAAAATCGATCATGGAAAGCTGTATCATCAGCTAGAGATCGGTATCTGTCATTAGGTATCCTTGACCTTCCATTTCGCTCATTATTTCGCCATGTTGTAGCTGATAATGGCAGAGAGTGTCTGGAGGAATAACTTTCAGCAACAACCTGCATTCCCTCACCTGGAGGCACCGCGTGTCCTAAGTGCACACTGCTGGAAGAAGCCCTGAAGGTTGGGCCAGATCTCTGAGAATAGTTTGTGCGAACACTCCTTCCAGACTGTGCAGAATTGCCATGAAAACTCTGAGGAAGAACAGGATTTCTACCTGAAATGAAATCATGCTGAAATCCCCCAACCTCTACAGAAGCATTTGTAGCACTGCCACCACCAAGAAAGTGGTTTGTCTCATGATTAAAAACATTTGAATCTGCAATCACCAGCAACAGACTCAGAAACAATGGGAGGTCCAAAACGTGAGAGAAAGAAATGTTCTAACTAACTCACCTCCAGCTTGATTCCTTCCATGACCAGGAGACATTCTCAAATGATCCCACTCGCTTGACAAAGCACTAGAGCTCTGATCTGAGAGATCCACTGAGCTAGAATGTTCAACTGGGTGGGTTCTACCATAGGAAGTGTGAGAAGGATTGCTTGATAAATGAGTCCTAACTAGGTTGGATTCAAGATCAAGTGCTGGACGGCTTCTTACATTCCTCATAGAACCCTCACCCCTTATTGAGAGGCCATTGCCTCTATAATTTGGTGTCATGGCAACATGATCCCAACGCATGTGTTGAGGGTCGACATTAGGTTTCTCTTGCCAAAAGTCAGAAGATAGAGGAAGATCAGATGAACTTCCAGCACCAACAAATGTGCTTGAACCACCCCTCTCACAGACTGAAGGGACTCCAGGGCTTTTTCGCTTGTGAGGTACTCGTCCACCACCCATTGTGAGATCAACAAAACCACCATCAATTCCATGGGAAGTCTGCCTACCATAATTTGGAGAAGATGGATGGTGCATGTAGTTCTCAGGGGCTGGAACCAATGCTCCGGGTGGTGATGGATGAAGAGAAAGGTCATGCGATGGGCCTAAAGTGTCAGGTTGATAGCGTGGAGCTTCAACATTGTGGCTTGAGGTAGCATAACCACTTGACCTTGGCACAGGATTCCAATGGGGAGAAAAATGAACCGCGTCAACAGACATATATTCTACAGGACAGAAGAAGGAACCATGTTCTATGGTGCTGGCCATCACTGTGGAACAAAACAAAGCAGTAATAGCCATCAGAACAGTAGCTCGTGTACAACAGAGGATCCTATAAAATGCAAAAAGGAGGCATAGTGGAAACCGCAGGCCCAACTCTCTACGTAGGAGAGTAAGATCAGTTCAGCCTCAAACCACCTTGCAAACATGTTTCCGAGCCCCAAATCACTATCTATTTGTCATCAACATAAACCTTATCCCCCTTAAAATAAAATGCAAAAGTGAAGGCATTATAATAACAATACCTAGATTTGAATAAGGTTGCTCTGCGTGCATGTGACTCCAGCCCTGCTCAGGTTCACTCTCAAACATTTGAGATGTGCCAAATAAATGTCTATGCCCCATAACCAAGTCAATTAAAAGTTAAAAGCTGAAGATAAGTTATATTCCAGAAGCAAGAGTAAACCTGCAAAAAGAAAAAAAAAAAAAAATCAAATAATGTAACTGTAGGAGTTATGAAAATATTTAATGTCCAACAGTAAAAATAATAATAATAGTAAAAAAAAAAAAAATTCAGCGCCCCCCTGTCAATTTTACAAGCATCATACACTGGTTTTATCACATTTCATTTCTTATCAAGAACTTTACAAAGTTCCACAAGAACAAATACAATCATGTCTAGGATCTCATGTATCTGCAGCAAAATGCAGAAAATGCAACACCAGTAATTACATCTTTTAGTTGTATCACCAACTAGTTGCCAGTTGCTGCTAAGCAGAGATATATTGCATATAAAGCTAGCTTCATTTTATGCTCCTCATATGAACTGCTTAGTCCATTTAAAAGAGAAGAGGTTTTGCCGTGCTATCAAAAATCTGAAAAGATGAGATGACAAGCACCACCAAAAGGAGAACCAGCATACACATACTGCCTTATAAATATCAATCTTTTGAAATCAAATAACAATAGAATTATAAAAGCAAGCTTCCTATATGCATCACACACATTCGAGCAGAACTAGGACATAATGTCACCCACATATACACATACACGCACATGAACATGCACAAATTAATAAGCGAAGAGATATCTACATTGAATTTTAACAACAGCTTTGGCCCATTAAATCAAAATTGTACATAAAGGAATAGCAAGGTCACTTTGATACTTAGGAATACGAAAAAAGTGATAATGCAGAAAAAGCATTCAATGCTTAGGATGCTTTCTGCAAATACAGGAAGTTGTCAACTACGGTCTTATTATAAACTGACATGCTAGCCATAGTCCTGGCTCTTGCAGTAATCTGGTTTCATATTGCCCCTCTCCATAAAATGGGAGAGAGCATCCTTCATATTCTGGGGCAAGAAACAAAGAAGGAAAAAGTGAAGGCAAGATAGAGAAAACTAGTTAGTAATTAAATATAGACTTTAAATTGGTTGCCAGTACTAACCCTATAACCCCACCGTGTTCAGACTCGTTGAGGATTTACTCATCAGAACAGCACCTGGGTTGATTTATAACTCATAGCACACGTAAGGAATTAAAAAATCGTCATCACCTAACCAAGCATGGCCACAAAGTTTGCAAAGCCACAATAAGAGCAGAAGAGTAAGGCCTTTAACTCCAGTCATGAAATTAGTAACCAAAACAAGATAAAAAAACAATAACTTCCTTCCTTCCTCTTTCTCGTTTAGTAAAAGAAAAGAAATCAATTTGTAAGAAGTAACCTCCATCATATTGAACTTCCACTCTGTAAAAGGGAATTGAAACCTATCTATGATGAAGATAAGTTAGAAGAATCAAAAGCAATGAGATAGAACCCTGACCAAAGAAATGAAAATTTCAAATTTAAGTGTATTGTAAACTTTTAAAGAAAAAATTTGATAAATATAGAATGGTAATATGTAGCAAAAGCAATCATCCTCAAAGAAATTGAAGAGGAGAAATAGGAGAGAAACTACAACTTTGAAATCGTTAATCTTCAAAAGGAAATAAAGTCAAATGCTGCAGGGATGTATAATTGTTTCTTAAACAAGAGAAGGGTTAACTAATTAGACGATATTTTCATATATATGAGGCAGAGCGTGAATTTCCATCATCTATAATTGTGGCCAAGCACATATAGTCTGCAGTGATTATTGTTATCGTCACACTTAAAACAATCATTAAAAGAGTGACATTTACCAAAAGAAAGGGGAAAAGTATCATCTAAAACCAATAAATCATATTTTGAAAAAAACACCAAAAGAGAAAAAGAAATAATAAGAAAACAGGAATATCTGCAATATAATTATAAAGAAGGTGAGATCCTGTCCACCGAAAGCACATGTGGCTCCAATATGAAAGGTCTATAGATTGATTCCTACAGTACCTTTTTTTAATCCTGCAACATTTGAAGTAGAGATGAAGTCGATACATAATTGTATATCCTAGGAAAATTATTTTGCCCCACAATGCGTTTCTGAAAACTTTCAAGGTCAGAGGGTTAGGTGAGTACTAACAGAAAATATATATTGTGTACATTCCTTAAAGTTGCAAGCCTCAATTTGCCATGAGTTTAATTACTTACAAGAAATCTGCCATCAACTTAAGGGCATCTTTCCCAACTATGGAATGGTTCACCATGAAGCTTTAGTAATACGAATTAAGGGGAAGATATTACCCTAGAAATACAGAAGCCTCAAGAACATGTGAATGCAATGCTCCTCAGAAAGAGGCAAGTCAGAAGAAAGCCTAAGAAAACAATCAGGAAAATTTCACAAAACCCAACTCCAGAGAATTTCCTTTGGCATTGAGAAGCAGAAAGACCACATCAGCTACACAAATTGGTTTAACCAAAACTTAAAAGGATTCAGCTCTCCGATCAAGAGAACTGCCTTGCATCTTGACAGTAAAAATCACAAGTATTGGCTTAAATAAGTAACCACATCAAAGTACAATTCAACCCTCCGTTATGTGAACCTGAAGCCATCAGGCCTTATATAGTCATTGGAATCCCATTATTATAGCATAAGTGATCGTCCTCATGGGCACCTAGTCCCCACAAGCATGATTTCAACACCTAATTCTTTTCAAATCCCTTAAGCTTTAGCCACATCCACCAACACGCAATAAAAGACAACCCAACTACTTGCCAATATTCATCATCCACGTATCCAATTTTTTTATCGTAAGAGGTTATATGACATCATATAGAAGCACCAACCAAGTCTACAAACTAGCACATTTCAATAGTTGCCCAGAAGACAATACTAAGCTCCATGTTCAGCCCTAACATGCCCTACACTGTAAATCAACTTTTGAACAGCAACTGTAGATTGGATAACTATCAGAAACTGTAAAGGCCATGGAGGTGTCCCCAGGCTTCTTAGGGATGATTCTCAGGTCATTAAATCTTTAGAACTGAACACCATAGGATACTATTCTCAGTTCCTAAATCTCAACCCCAACTCCCGTGACACCCTACACCAAGCATCTAGCAAGCTAACACAGAACGTTGATTTGATGGATTTAAGATCATGGCAAGGCTATAATCATTAGATTTTTTTTTTTCTTTTAATCATTTCAATGCAATCTCCAGTCTATGGAGCGGAAAGACTCTGTTGTCAAAGTGAATTCCAAGAGAACAACGTCTAAGAATTCTGCAAATTGGAGTACTAGCTCTAAATACCATTTAATTGCTCATCATACATGAACGATGACTTATAACACTCCAACATGAGTGCATATGATCCTAATAAGAAGGCACATGAATCTTGCCTCCAGTTTCAAACCGACCAAAGCTTTCCTGCAACACCATTTACAGTTCAGAAAATATAAACAGGAACGGCCACAATTAAGATATTTACTAACTCCAGTATCCTATTTATGGTTCATTCAAAGGAATCTTCACATGCATCAAGAACTGTTTGCAGATAACCAAACTCCTCAATAAAAGCTCAGAGAATTAATATAGGAAATATAAATGAAGTTGAAGGGTGCCGCAATGAATTATTAGGAAGAGGAGGATGGAAAGTGAAGGGAATTAAAAAAAAAATTCTGGACAGATATTGACAAATTTAATCAAAAGCTGACAGCTACAAGAGAAGTATCAATGTATAACTTCAAAAAAAATAGTCTGAAAACAAATTGCTTGGGAGAGAGGAGAATGAAAACCAAGTACCTTCAGACGTAGACAGGCTATTCTTCCAAAACTGGAATACTAATATGCTCAAGGGCGAACTCAAGATGTGGGTCAAGAAACAAAATAACAAGTCCCTAACCTGCATGACAAAAATCATCTAAACCTAGTTGGTGCTAAGTCAATCAGAGAAAACTAGGTCCAATACTATAACATCTTGACCAAAAATTAGTTATTGGACATGCTAGAAACTACAAGAAGTAATTCAGCTATGTACTGGCATCTGATAATCACATTCTATTTCCTTCCAGAAATTAAATCTTCAAACCAACATTGACAATGCCAATGTGATGGACAAGAGAAAATGAAATGTTAGGCTAATCACAGAAGCCATGCAAGGAAACAAGTGAGATTTGAGTGCAAACAAATGGATAAAAATCAGGAAAGCAATTAGTAGGACACGATA
Source organism: Adansonia digitata (assembly GCA_029448705.1). NCBI lineage: Eukaryota > Viridiplantae > Streptophyta > Magnoliopsida > Malvales > Malvaceae > Adansonia > Adansonia digitata. The sequence continues at coordinate 8,492,639 of JAQSVH010000009.1, forward strand.
TAGGATATAGCACGCACCCAAAGCCCAATGCTGTTCTTTGTCTTTTTGCAATGAACCCGATGCAGGACATCAGGGGTAAAAAAGATATACCGGGGAATAATTTCATAACTCAAAGCATTCCCATTGAAAAACATGAACATGAAGTCCTGTATCAGTTTTAAAACCTTTTAATCACGATTCTGTGAACAAAAGGCAGAAAAAATTCAGTTAATTCTACAAAAACCACCGATAGTTGAATTATTACATACAAACAGAGTTCTTTAAGCTACTACAGTACGAGAAGATTAAAACAACTGCTCATCTTTGAAGTCAAGTCGCATAATCGGATGATCAACAACGAAATAACACATGCTGATGATGATGATCATCATCATCATGGCCACGATCACAACTCGCAAACCAATTTTAACGGCAATTTTCTTTTCTTTTTTTTTTAATATTTCTAATAAATACAGAATATTAACAGAGAATCTAAGCATGATAAACAAGAAAACTACATCAAAAGATCACAGATTAACATGCACAATCAAGATCGAACATAAAAATAGCTTAATTTAATCAAATAAACAACAATTAGACCTCAGATAAATAAAATTTTCATCATCGAAGTCGGCTCAAAATAAATTAACAAAAATAATTATCAAAACAAAATAAATTGGAAAAGGAAAACTTACCTCAACCTGTTCTGGATGAAAATCTTAGGGAAATTTATTAGAATGATATTTTATTAAAAAAAGAAAAAAATTGGTGAAAATTGTGTTTGGTAGAAGGAAGAAAAACAAAAAGGAAAATAAAGCGGTTGGATGCATTTGTCTAGCATTGTGCAGAATTAAGAGATGCGGAAAATAACGCCAAAAAATAAAAACAAAAATTATTAAAAAAAAACAAAACAAAACAAAAGGAATTTTGGGCTATTTTATTTTTGCTAAAATGAAAAAAGTTACAGATTATTCATTAAATTAAAATAATAATAATAATTCTTGTTAAGAGTGTGACCTCACGCAGGCTTACGCGTGTTTTATATTTGTTTGTTTCTTGCGTTGCTTAATTTCTATTAATTATAAAAATATATATAAAAATATAAAAACTAACCCACAACTTGCATGTATCATACAAGTAAAAATAATTTCCACTAATTATTCTATTGTTTTTCTAAAATAGAGTTAAAACTTACTCTCTTTTTTTCTTTTATAAAATTTAAAAAATAAATTAAATAAAAATTATTTGTTTAGCAATACATTGTTTTCTTTCTTAATTGAGTGAATAAAGACATAGAATTAGAACCAAAAAAAATTAAAAGGTGAGAATATTGACAACAATGCAATGCAAAGTTGTCTTATTTCTTTAGGACTTAGGCCAACCTTCCCATTGGATAGAAAATAAATTCCAATCTTTTAAATAAATAAATGGACAAATAAAGGTGAGTCTCTCCTTTTTATTGTATCTCATCTTAACCTAATCTAATCTTGACTTTGTCTAACCAAATTTATTCCTATTTTGTTAGCACACTGAGAGCATACTCAATCCATAGGTAGATTTTTTTTTTTTTTAAGTTACACACATGTAATATTTGGAAAAGAGTAGATAGTGTGTTTTTTTAACAAGTATATATATTTTTACTTTTAATACTATTAATTTATTTGATTTTTTGAAGTCACAATAGAATTAATGTCTTTTGATTTTTTTACTTGGTTAGAAATATTATTATTAATAATAATACAGATTGAAGGGCAAATAATAAAATACAAAAAGAGATTTTATCATTAACTAGAATGCTAAATCATGGTATATTCAATTTTATGGTTGATATCAAATAACTAAAAAGTAAAAGAAGTTATTAACTAGTGGATTAATTTTTTAAATGGAGAAAAAGTAAAAATATTTTTTTAATTTTTTAAAAAATTACATTATTAGTATTAACCTGCTCATATATATTTTGTTAATTTATAATTTGTTTCTTTATCAATGTTATATCACTTAATTGATAACACTGAGTCATTCAAATATTTCATATATAGTATAAACTAAAATGGATCACACTCGATTGCATGAGCAGAAGATACAAACATATAATTTTAAAAATAGTGGGATGATTTTTTTAAAAAATATAATTTTTTGTTTAAAAATATTATCTGATTTTATCATTTGATATAATAATAATTTTTATAATAAAATAATAAAATGCAAACTTTTTAAAATATATTTATTGATTTAATCACAATTTATTAATAATTTAACTGGTAAAAATATCAAATACAAACCATAAACATTAATTTTGGAGTAGCACTATCAAATAACAAGTTATTATTATTATTATTATTATTATTTACAAAAACCAAACAACGCCAGTTCCTTTTTACCGCGAAAGTAAAATTTTAAACCCCGGATAAAAGAAAAACAAAATTATAAAAAGAGGGAAAATGAAAAATATAAAGAATTCCTCATGCTTACAGGCTGTAGTTGATTATCTTTATTTTTGAAACCGTTTTTGCTACTGAATCTGGAGTTGGTTCCGTCACCAGCATCAATAGGGGAAACAAAGAAAATCAAACTCTTCTTTTTTTCCTTTTTTCCTTCAAATTTTCTTTTCATCCAAACAGCTACATTAACTGATCTGCAAACTCAAAGCAGGTTAGACTGAAAAAAAAAAAAAAAGACAAGAAAATGAGTGTGATTGATATATTGACAAGAGTAGACGTAATCTGCAAGAAGTACGACAAATACGACGTCGAAAAGCAGCGAGACCAAAATGTCATCGGCGATGATGCCTTCGCTCGCCAATACGCTGCTGTTGAAGCCGACATTGAATCCGCTCTTCAAGTAACTCCGATCTAATCTAGTAGTTTAAGCTTATTTGTTTTTCGAGATTTGTTAGGTTTAAGCTTGCTTTATGATTAAGTTAGTTGAGATTTAGATTGTTAGTCTTCTCTGCTTAATTGAGAGTTGTTCAGTAAGAATTAGGGTTTATATGCCTTCAATTTGAATAATTCTTTATTTGTTTTGATTTAGAAAGCGGAGCTTGCTTCCAAGGACAAAAGTAAGGCATCCGCTGTTGCAGTGAATGCTGAGATTCGTCGAACCAAGGCTCGATTGCTTGAGGAGGTCCCCAAGCTGCAGAGATTGGCTGTAAAGAAGGTTAACATTAAACTCCTCTTTAAAATTTCCTAAATTATATTTAACAATTTATTGTTAATGTGAGCCCGTTTAACTATTAATAGATTGGTAACGCTGTTATACAAAGCAGAGGCTATATCTTTATAATAATGTATTTCATTTTACATATTTAGGGGTATTTGGAATATGTTTTACTGTTTTTGTGGACTCCAGAATTCACTGGTTTGGACTTTCGGTGTGATAGATTTTTGGAATTTGCTTACAGGTTAAAGGGATTTCAACTGAAGAGCTGGCTGCTCGTAATGATCTGGTCCTTGCATTGCCGGACAGGATTCAAGCTATACCTGATGGAACTGCTGCTCCTAAACAAACTGGAGGCTGGATGTCTTCAGCATCTTCAGCTTCTCGTACTGGAATTAAGTTTGACTCGGGTGATTCCTAACTTCATTGAAATTGCTTGTTAATTTTATTGAGATTGTATAGGGGTAGGCTTCTTGTTTAGCTGCTTGCTGACCTGTTCCATCTTTTCAATCTTTAGATTTATCTTTCTTTGTG
>JAQSVH010000009.1:8524642-8536527 GCA_029448705.1 Adansonia digitata
TCGTGGTTTACTGACATTATAATATAGTTACAAAATCGTAGTTTATTCGAGAAAGGGAATCCAAACTTTATTTGTTTGCATAAATGAATTCTTCTCTTTAGATTGATTTTTTTAAGTGTTTATTTATGACCCAATTGTAAGGACGATTTGGGCTGCAGAAGTCCAAGAAATTTTCTTGTTGGGCCATCTCTGGTCCGAAGAAATTTATAAAACTCAAAAACCCTTTTTTTTTTTTTCCTTTTACTAACAAATACTTGAATTTTACCAAATACCATACCAAAATAACCGAATAATAAATTTAGATACGATATGAAAAATAATTAAATAATAATACATATAATATAAAAATACGAATATATTAAAATTAATCTCTATAGCATGAATAGTTACATTCTCATTCTTTTAGGCTCTGTCTTTTTCCTCTTTTTTTTTTTTTTTTCTCTTTAAGAAATGAGAGATAAGTTGTTAAAGTAAATGTTAGGTGGAAGGGTTACCTTTTAACTGTAATAGAAAGAACCAAAGTGACAATGCATAACAAAATCTGATGACATGTAAGGAAAAAAATAACACATAAAAGATATAATAAATAAGAAAAAAAATGATAACATATAAAAAGTGATAATATATATAAAATAAATAAGTGGTAATACATAATAAAAAAATGATAACACATAAGTAAAATTAGTAATACATAATAAAAAAATATGTGATAATACATGAGAAAATTGGTAATAGAAATAAAAATTGGCAATAATATGACAAAATAGTAACACATAACCAAAAAAAAATTATCATATAAGAAAAAGTGATAATAGATAACAAAAAGGGATAATAATTAAAAAATTGTAACACATTTAGATAATAAAGAAAATGATAATAACTAAAATAAATGACAACACCAAAGAAAAAAGAATGGTAGTATACAAAAAATGGTAACATATAGAAAGCAATGGTACTACATTGAAAAAAAAAAGATGTCATATAACCCTAAACAAAAAGAGAAAAGGAAACCCTATGCATTAAATAATTCATTAAATAGGATTCTTTAGTAAAGATCTAAAAAAAATAAGAATCATAAATTAGACTATATATGTGGACATCAACAAAAGTATACCTTCTTAAATATTCTTCTACCTTGTAACATAACTATATATATATATATGATTGTAAAATTTAGAAAATGTTTAATCCTAAATTGAAACAAATAGAAAATTTGTCCAAAGGTATGTAACCGAACAAACATTTAGTTCTAAATTGAACAATTAAATTATTAATTTGAAAGACACAAAGAATTCTTGGCAAGACAAAGAGATATATTAAAAGAGTTTCTTACTTTCTAAACATAGTTTTGCTCCCTTCATACATAATAAAATATTAATTTATCAAAAATTTGTAAAAAAATATAATTAATTAATTATTAAAATTTTGGACATTAAACATAAAAGTGTGCACAAATTTCAAATATTTTAATATATTTTTGTTAGACAAGCATGAATCACAAGTTGTTTGATAAAAAAGGTTAATGCAGTTCATATATTTATTTGTCTTGATAAATAAAAGATGTTGAATCTAGAACTTTAAGGCACATCTTACCTTGACTTGTTGGCATGGCAGTATTTGACTGCCAATGCTTTATACCATTATTTTCAATCTTTAATCTAAAATTAATTAAATTTAATAAATTTAAGATTTAAATTTCAATAATTATAATTTAAAGTCATATTTTTTTTATAAAAATAATATTTTTAATTGCTTGAGCCACTGGAATATGCCTTTTTAAGTAACTTTTGGATGTATTTTCCTAATCTTCCCCTTTTCTTAACAATATTTTATTTACTAAGAAAGAAAACAACTTGAACCCATAGGATTATTAAGCAAAGATAAGGCCTTGAAAGCTCATTCTTAGCTCAACATTTTGAATTATATCACACTTGCAGAAATTTTATAATAATGACAAAAACAATAACAAATAAAAACTTAAAATCTTTCAAATTCTCTTCATCTCTCTCTCCCAGAGTTTATTTATAACTGCAAAGCTAGAAAAAGCACTGTCTTCAATCATCCACCGTCCATTCCGTTGACTTTCCTTAAACTCCTCGAAAAGTTGAAACTCTTAACAAAGCCTAACAAAGCCCAGATTATAGGCAGGCCATTAAAAACTGAAAAACCACTCATAGCCATTGAAGAACAAAAAGAAAGTTTGTTTTTTGTTTTTTTTGGTTTTTGTTGTTTTTGTCTAAGGAAGTAAGGAAAATTCTAAATTGAGAGAACAAGAAAAGAAACCCTAGAGTGTCATGATCAGACGTTATTGGGTGTATGATAAGAGACGCCATGTTCAACAACAACGCCAACGGTATGATTTCAACGCCATCTTCATCGACGAACGCTCAATTGCCGGGTTTGAAGACTTATTTTAAAACCCCAGAAGGTCGATATAAGCTTCACTATGAAAAGACTTACCCTTCCGGCCTTCTTCACTATGCTCACGGCAAAACTGTTACCCAGGTAACTTAAAATTTCTCGGGTTTTCTTTTGTCTATTTTTTAAATTACTGAAAAGAAGACTATCTTTGCTCTATACGTTTGGGTTTTGATCAAGACCAAGCATTCCATTTCACTTTAAATTACTTTTTTTTTTTTTTTTTGTAGTTTGGGATTTTCTTTTGGAGTTTTTAATACTCAAATTTTATAATTAGATAATGAGAGCATTTCCAATTTATTACTAAAAAGAGGGTTTTTAACAAATACCCATTTGTTGGAAGCACTCGAAGAACATATTTTGTTAGATTATTATGATCATCAGTGTTTGAGCATTTTTTATTAAAAGATTAAATTTCAAGTATTTTGAATCAATGAACTTATATCTAAAGTCAAATTTCAATCTTTTTTTTTGCTCATACTTATGTTTCAGTATTTGTTTGTTGGGATTGTATTTGATTAAGTTTTATTGTCAGGTTACCCTAGCGCATTTGAAGGACAAGCCAGCTCCGTCAACTCCGACGGCTTCGTCGTCCGGCTACAGTGCTAGCAGTGGGGTCAGATCAGTAGCGGTTAGGTTGCTAGGCGCTGGGAACGGGAGCCGTGCACTTAGCTTTGTTGGAGGGAATGGTGGAAGTAAAAGTATTAGTAGTAATAGTAGGATTGGATCATTGGGTGCTTCGAGTTCGAGTAATTCAATGACTAACGTAAATTTTGATGGGAAAGGAACTTATTTAATCTTCAATGTTGGTGATGCTATCTTTATAAGTGATTTGAATTCTCAGGATAAGGTAATTTAGCATTTACTTGTTAAGGCTTTTGATGAATGGGAGGATGTTCATGGTGGCATTTTAAGAATCTCGGTGTTTAATGTAGGATCCAATAAAGTCTGTCAATTTTAGTAATTCGAACCCTATCTGCCACGCATTTGATCAGGATGCCAAAGATGGACATGATTTGCTTATTGGGTTGAATTCTGGTGATGGTAATCCTTTTTAGCTTGTTTTAATTTGCAATTTTAGCTTCAAGGTTTAAACTCTGCAAATTTATTGATTCTGTGTGTATTCCTGTAGTTTACTCAGTGTCACTAAGACAGCAGTTACAGGATGTCGGAAAGAAGCTTGTTGGGGCGCAGCATTACAATAAAGATGGTTCTGTCAATAACAGGCAAGATTTACATGACCACATCCTTAATTCATTTTCTGACTTTTCTGAAGTTTGACTTTATAAACATTTTTAAGTTCAAGATGTTTTGTTTTAGGTCTTCCGGCATATGCTTTCTAGATTTTTGTGCTATGGACTGGTCTGTGATGGTGTAAAGATGGATCGTAATACCCAATGGCTTGGGGCAGGATAGTTTCTATGACATCTTATGTAGATTAGTTTTTCTTTCAAATAGTGCATGTGAAGCTTACCCCCATAATTATTATTAAAGTATCTTTTTCTGGAATTTGTTTTTGTTGTTTTAGACTCAACAACCATAAGTTTGAATATCCATCCACCTAGGGAGTAAAGACCTTGCTGTAGAGTACGTCGTTTGTTTTCTCATTAACTGTTAATATTTGAGCTGTAATTCTAAGGCATCAATGCTACCATATATAAGATCTGCAACTGACTTGATCTCTCACTGTGTTGATTGTTAACCTTGTTAGCAATATTCATCTTGTATTCTGCTGCTATTTTTAGAATTTGTTTTCCTCTTGGGCTTTCCTTCAGGACTATGGAAGGGGCACTGACTTTTGTGACTAATGGGTGTTTATCCTGAATTGATGTTTTTAATTGGGTTGACTCCATTGCCTCTCTTATTAATGCTTGCTATTTCTAGCAGTCGCTGTACTAGTATCGCATGGGTTCCTGGAGGTGATGGTGCTTTTGTGGTCGCTCATGCTGATGGAAACATGTATGTGTACGAGAAGGCAAGTTTCTAATAATTAAAGAAGGATTTTCTTTGTTTTTTTTTTTTTTTTTACTTCTGGAAGTACAACTTATGAATTTCAATATTTCATTATGTTCTATGCATTAGTTTGTTTTTTAAGGTTTTTTCCCCTTCCATTTGTTCTTTTTGTGCCTTCTAGAACAAGGATGGTGCTGGTGATTCTTCATTCTCTGTTATCAAAGACCAAACTCAATTTTCTGTTTCGCATGCACGCCACAGTAAGGTACTGGTCGGTGTTTATTTTAGAAACAGGCTAAAACTTCTAGAAAAGCCCTTGAATTATTTCCTCTTTCTAATAAGCCCTTATACTTCTATTGTACCCAAATAAGCTTTTATCCTTATATTTGTACCTAACTAAGCCTTTATTTCAAATGAAAGGTTGCTTTATATTAAGAGTTTATTTAGGTATAAATTGAAGATTAGGGGTTTATTTGGGTACAAGTTAAAGGTTAAGGGCTTATTTGGGCATAATGAAAGTGTAGGAGCTTATCCAGATAAAGTGGTAAAGTTGAAGGACTATTTTTTTATTATTATCTTAGCCTTTGGAAAACTATTTTAGACCTTCTTATTGTGTATGCTTCCTAAAAATTGATAGTTCTTAGAACTAATATCTAAAGCTGGAGGCCATTAATGATTCATGTGTATATTTATAGTAGGTGCTGCATACTTTTCACTATATGTACTTCTAGTTTTTAGCCAAACAACATTTTTTTTTTTTTAAATTAGATGATGCATGTGCATGATCTAGATTTTCAAAATGGGATTTGACACCCAAATTTCTTAGAGAGCTGCCGGTAGTCCTAAGTTTGCCTATAGCATTTCTTTTTTGAAGAGCTGCAAAGGTTTCTAATAGAAATTGAGGAAGCCATATAAGTTTTTCTCCTATTACATATTGTTTTGTTTCTTTGATTTGCCATTATTTCCTTGCAGAGTAACCCAATTGCGAGGTGGCATGTTTGTCAAGGTTCAATTAATAGCATTGCTTTCTCCTATGATGGGGCCTACTTGGCAACTGTTGGAAGAGATGGTATCAAGTCAAGTTGACATCATTTGCATTTTTATGGCTGTTTTTCTTTATTAGTTCGTTTGAACTTTAAGCTTTTCTCTTTCTGCATACTGAATGCAGGTTATCTGCGAGTTTTTGACTATTTGAAAGAACAGCTCATATGCGGTGGCAAAAGTTATTATGGTGCTCTACTGTGTTGTGCTTGGAGGTGCTCTATTCTTTTTATACACTTATGCATGCTGTTTATCTAGAGTATCTGTGTTTCCAATCTGTCACTTTTCATTCTTTGGATATAATATCTAAGCTATGAACTTTGGAGAAAATAAAACTTGTCATTGATCCACTGAACAGTATGGATGGAAAATATATTCTGACTGGTGGTGAAGATGACTTGGTTCAAGTTTGGAGTATGGAAGATCGAAAGGTTGTGGCATGGGGTGAGGGGCACAACTCATGGGTAAGATTCTTATCTTATTGTGAAGGCTTCTGTTTATTTATTGTGGATGATGATGGCCCTCTACTCATTTCTTTCTAAATGGTGCTGGCAGGTTAGTGGAGTGGCATTTGATTCATATTGGTCGTCACCTAATTCCGATGGCACAGGAGAGACTGTAATGTACCGGTTTGGCTCTGTTGGTCAGGTATATAGATGTTGATAGTCTGGTAAAAATAAACTATCCTAATTCTTGCAACTCCTATCTTATGCTGTCTTTTTCCTTGTTCTTTCATGCTTATATATTTTGATTGTGTTTATGTGGATTCACCTGTTAAGTTCCACAAATTCTAGCTTCTGCCATTTATAGATGCCTGAAACTTATATTAATGTCGTTGAATCAACATATTTTGAGGTGGTGCTTCCCGTCTTTTTCTGCCTATGCCCTGGTTTGCTGTTACCAGGACAGAATAGCGGTGAGATAACATGGATTGAGTACATGTTGCAAGAAATATGTAGATTTTAACTTTATGAAACTATAGGTTGCAGTGGTTACTACGCATGTAGGTTAATTAGTTTAGATTCTTGTTTAAATGGTATCTAGAACAGCTAATATGAAGAATATCATATCTATTTAGCATTTGAATGGGAAGAACTGAAGACGATGATGAAAGCCAAAACATATTGGCCAAGAATCAGGGAAAACTTCGATAATAATTTTTGATGAATAGATGCTTTTCATTTTTATGGAGTGACATATTGTCGTACATAAACATTTTGTGGTTAAGGAACATGGTTATAAAGTTAGTTATTGTTATCCTTTGCCTTGTCTTCACATTTCATTATTAACTTCTTCTGTATAGGACACGCAGTTGTTATTGTGGGATCTGGAATTGGATGAAATTGTAGTGCCATTACGTCGATGCCCACCTGGTGGGTCTCCCACTTACAGCACCGGGAGCCAATCTTCCCACTGGGACAATGCATGCCCATTGGGTACCCTGCAACCTGCCCCAAGCATTCGAGATGTTCCCAAAATTTCACCACTGGTTGCTCATCGCGCTCACAATGAACCACTCTCAGGCTTGATTTTTACCCAGGAATCTGTACTTACCGTTTGTCGAGAGGGACACATAAAAATCTGGATGAGACCCGGTGTTGCAGAAAGCCACTCGAGCAGCAGCGAAACCATGTTAAGTACCAGTTTCAAGGATAAGCCATTGCTTTCCAGCAAGATTGGCAGTTCTAGCTACAAACAATGACCATGACCATCCTCAAGAAAGAGGCAAGGCAAAACAAATCTCTTTCTTTTTTTCCTGCTGGAGTTGCATTTCTATTTTATCACGTTGGGTTTTTTCTCAGAGGTACAACCGTGTGATCGAAACCGAACTGGAATTGGATTTTAACCATCTGAAAATTCTGAATCCATTGTATATTGAAGAACAAAAAATGCCATTGACAGCACAAAAGAGGTCCGGCGGAGGAACCTCCATTTGACATTGTAAGTACAAACGGCTATCCCTAGAGAATATATATATGAACATTGACAGGAATAACGTGCAGGATGCTCCTTTAAAGACTTTGTATTTTGTTGAGGTGCATTTATTTTATTACCATTTAAGATATGATTTTTGTTGGATCATCCGAATACTGATGTTGAACGTGCGAATAGCTTCATGCATATAGTTTCATGAGTTCTAGGTGACTGGACTTGGACGAGCTTTACCCTGAAATTTGTGCAATTTATTTGGTGATTTGGTTGAGGCATAATAGTTTACTGTTTATTCAAAGAAAAAAAAAGAAAAAAGCAATAATTACCTTGGAAATAAACTTTGTTTATGAAGTTAAAAAAAGCCTCCAATGTCGATGTACTATATAATTATCTTGGTATATATTATACAATTTGCACAAGTTAACTTTTGTAAGAAACATTTAATTAACTTATAAGAAAATTCTTGCATAATCGTATCTGATTCTTGAAGGGAATCGTGTACAGTCCACATTATTATTTTCCGTTGCTTTTTATTGAAATATTACAATCGATTTTGTAAGTAAGGAGTTAAAAGGAATAAAAAAAAAGTGATTATTTTAGTGTCGTTTTTCTCATTGAAAATGATGTACCGTGATGTAAGTTTAATCCTCAATTTGATAAATTTTATTGTTTTTAAAAGAGATCATTCCCAACCTTTCTCCTAATAGAAAAGTTAGCATTGTGCAATCTTCAACTTGTGGTTTCACAGCAAACCTACAAAACAATGTGATGATAATCATCCAGTTCTAATCAAAGCACAAATTAAATGACCAAAGAGTTTTATATGAAGCAAGTTCTTAATTTACTCTTAAAATTCAATTTCCCTTGATAAAAAAAAAAACCAACCTTCTTTTATTCTTATTGTGGCAAACATTATTTCACTAATCTATCCTTTTTAATTAATATTAAAAAAATAAGTGTCAAATAAAATACTATAATTTTCGGTAGTGATGGATAAATCATATCAAAAAATAAAAAAGAAAATATTATCTTCTGGTTTTGATTAAAAACACTGCATTAGCGATGTTTCAAAGGATCATACTACCTACAGATATTTATTTAGTTGGGTCCCATACATAAGAAATAGCCAGTCAGTAGCCACAATATAAGTAGATCCATAAAAAAATTGAATTATTTGCTTAACCTAATAAATTTAGGTTGTATGAATCAAGCATTGAACAAACTTTTTTTTTAAATTTAAATTGATTCAACTTTAAATATTATTTAATAATAAAAATTATATTTTTATATTATTTTAATAATATAATAAATATTAAAACTTACTTTCAACTTAAATTTTATAAAAATTTAAAATTTTCGAATCTCTGTGATTTTTGGTGGATCCATTCCCTTAGGGGCACTAAGGATTTGGTCGAGGCAGCAGCCTGCAAGGGCAAGGCAGTCAGCAATTTCACAATTATATACGAAGGGATTAGCCATTCATTCAAGTTGACTTTGAGGGAATATGCCTGCCGTAACCATTTCTATTTTTACGAAACGCCACCTTTTGAAATATGCCCTGAAACTTTTAACCAGGGCTTTTCCTTCTGAGTAGCCAATGGCAGCTACTGTACAGATTTGATCTTTTTTTCTTTTTTTTTGAAACTTCACCCGAAGCTGTCAGGTTTTTCAAAGTTAAACTGATCACCAAATTTTCCTCGGGTGGAGGGTTTAATTGTGACCTATATGTTGAGCAGAGCAGCTTGAAATCGTTATCCCTGTCTCCTAAATTACCATTTAAGAAAGTTCAGTTGAAACCGTCAGAAAGGATACCTACTTTGTTACAGGCTAGCTGGGAAAGATTGTTATCTTATATTATTAAATTTTTTAAATATCAATCTTAATATATATCTCTTTGATTTTAGATAATATAAGATATTTTTTTATAAAATATTAATTATATTCACATTAGATACATATTTATATCCGTCATTCATCTGATTTTAAAATCCAATTCAACGGATTTGTCAAATAGTAACTTATTCAAGTTGAATGTAAAACTTTTATAACGTGTTTAGGTCGCTGTGATAAGAATTATATTATATTTATATTCTAATGCATTATAGTAATGTGCTGTTAGGTTCACAAAATGGTTATTACACGAAATAGCTTATTATGACCTTATTTTACAAAATCACTATTTCGACTTTATGTGATAAAAAATTATTTTAGGGGATTTGAATCTCTTACAAAGGGTCTTTGAATATCATATTGTTCTATTCTATTAAGCTCAATTACTATATATAGCTACTCCATTTCTATATAATAACTATTCTATTACAACTCTATTTTATTTTTCTAGCTATCACAGCATAAATGCTATATCGGACTCAATCATAGAAATGCTATTTAATATGTAGGCCAATAAAGAACCCAAATAGGAGGCACAGTTCTTAATTTGAAATGCATTTGATGCACCACAAACAAAAAAAAAATTTGACCTGCTGGACAAAGCCATTGACGATGGACCATTACCGTTGGGGGTGGTTAGGGGTAAGCATTAATCACTTTGAACTTATTTAATTAATCACATTGATTAATTTTGTTTAATTTAATTAATTTATTTGATTTTAAAATTCAATTATTTTCTTGATTATTTATTTTTTATAATTAATAATTAAATAAATCAAACTAATTAATTTTTTAATTTTTATTATATTATTTATACTTATACAATAATTTAAATTATATAATATAATATTATATATTGTTATACCTTAAGCAAACGAATAACCTTAATACCCCTAATCGCTTATTTAGTTGAGGGGCGACCACCATCCAATGGCATGTTCATCTAATCAACAAAAACCTAGTCGCGCAACACGCATTCCAGACGTTGACATGCTCTCCCAAAAAACACCTTTGAAAGGATTTCTCGAATTAAACGCCTCCAAGCAACACATCTTAGATCTTGCTCCTTTTGTTTGGGATTAACCACCAGCATATCGTGCCAAATATGACTGAAAGACTACTAGTCTAGCAATTAATTATTTTAGAATACTAATGATTAGACAAGATCAAAACGCATGTTAGAAGCTTAACTATAAAAGAGTTTTCAAAGCACTCAGGTAAAGGATTCATCTAGGTTCTCCTCCTTCTTCTCAATCCTCTTGCTTTCCCTACGAAACTTTTAATTTAACTTAAGCATTAAAGTACGTCCCGGAGTTTCAACTCTCGTTCTCCTTTGATCTCTTTTTTATATCTCAAGCTCTATTTTTTTCTGATGTTTTGGACTATTCAAACTTTAACAAAGAAAACCATCAACATGTATCATATAAGTAATATATTTTAAAAAAATCTTAAAATCAATTAAATCAATCGATCCACTTAAATTTGATTAAATTATTTTTATACTTTTTCTTAAGTTGATTGGATTTAAAAAATTTTAAAATCCGGCAGCGTGATTTTTGATGTAGGGCGGACGAAGTGAACCCAACGAATCGTAAGTTGCCAAGGCGCCCTCTCGAATAATAAACATTAGAAAAGTTGAAAATAATGCGGAGGGGCCATAGCCGACGACCTTTTTCAGATTCCAATTGTTTGCAACTCTCTTTGATTTTGACGAGTGTGCCCCAATCTTTTTAAGATTAGAATTTACCTGTTGCATCCACTTAAACTCAAAACATCACATCACCAAGGCATCTTCATTAGAAGCTTCACTAATGCAGGCCAGCACTTCTCAGAACGAAAAGTTTCCATTTTTTTTTCTTGTTTTTTTTATTTGTTTCAATCAAAAGATAAAATCCCAGATTAAGATTGAAGCTAATTCATCAAAGGATGTTATGTAGAGTAGCTAAAGATTGAGTCTTGGCTTGGGGGATATTTCTAGAGGGGAAATTGGAGGAAATTGTTTGAAATGAAGGCAAGGAAAAGGTTCCAATGAAGGTCTGGTTACCTGCTCAAAGATCAATAGGCCTCCTTTGGGTGGGGGTCACACATCGTCCAGGTTTTGCACTCGCTAAATTTGTTTTCTTGTTTTCTGTTGGGTTCGGTTTCTCTTGATTGCTCATTTTAGTTCATAAAAACAACGATCTCTTATCTTTTTAATCAAAGATTGTACCTATCTTGGTATTTATGGAGTTTGAAAGTGCTAAGACCATGGATTTTTAGACGTTGAAGTTTATGGTCTTTCACAGGTCTTTAGCGAGGCGAGTGCTTTTACGCGCTTTCATGCTTCTTGCTGCGTTATCGGTTGTTCCTTTGCTGCAAATGATATTTGGGGCCGGTCCAGAGATGTTGTATACCCTTACTACCTCAGCAGACTGTGCCCTTGAACCTGGTTCTTCTGGTCCATTTATGTTTCTAGGCACCTTTTTCTTCTCCAAAGTGTGGGGTTCATTGGGACTGTTTCAATGTGAGGAAGATAGGAACTTGACAACCGGCGTGATTAGATAGCTAATGGGAAAGCAAATGTTCAGTTACAGTGCGAAGGCTCAGTGTCAGTTGTTGTGGCATTGAGAGACTTGGGATTCTCTGATGTAACTGGGATTTACATGCACCCC
>JAQSVH010000009.1:8536627-8554001 GCA_029448705.1 Adansonia digitata
GCGAAGGCTCAGTGTCAGTTGTTGTGGCATTGAGAGACTTGGGATTCTCTGATGTAACTGGGATTTACATGCACCCCTTGTTCTCTTTTACGCATAAGAAAACTGTTTACGAGCTTGATTTTGAAGACAATTTTTATGATTTTGTGTTATCCAGGGATCGATATAAGGTATCGGTCCCTGCTCTTCTTGTGCTTGAGATTGAACGTCTTCTTAGGCTGGTGGAATTGGGGCCATGCTTGTTGGTATTAGAGGATCAGACCCTACTAACTTGATTATGTCAGCTACCCTAGTTTCTTCGCTACTGAAATCTTCCATTGTCGTGCATGCAGATTACGTGCATGAGTTCACGTTGGTTGTGTTCATGAAGAAACTTGGAAAAACCATTTACTTTGAGCAGTATCGTTTTCCTGCTGATTGCCCATCTATAACAAACAAAAAGGCTATATTGAATCACATTGAGCCTCTTGTCGAGGAGAAACCAATGGGGCTTAAGAAAAATATTGCTTATTTGCCCAAGTTTGTTAATGTATCTTCTAAGCACCGTCTGGTCTCTATCGATGTCGGGGCAGTCATGCATCTGAACTCGAGTGCTACAAGTTAGTTCTTGCCATCTCATTCTTCGGATCACAAAGCCTTCAATATTTATTCTGTTGATCATGATAATCGGTGATGATATCTTATGTCAAAAAGCCTGATATCAACTTTGTTTATCACCCAGGCCTTGCTGGAAATAAGGCTTCCACAGATTCTGATGATGTTGTTGATTATTCAGATCCATTTTTGAAGATGAAGGGTTTGAATTTCTTCTCTGGTTTAAAGATACAATGCAATATGCAGACTTTGTGGTTCTGAATATGAATGCTGCTGGGTCAGTGGAGTTAAAAATTCTTTCAGATTTACCTGAAAGTGGAATCATATGCTTCATTGACGAGCTTTTCCTTCACTGTTCAGATTGTATCGACGGCGGAGGATTGGTAAAGGGAGACTGCATGGACTTCATCATGCCCTTAGAAGAACTGGTGTCTATGTTCATCAATGGTGCCTATCTTAGACAGCCTTTGATCTGCTAGAGTCTTGTTTTAGATACCGTCTCTTAGTTTGATTCGTGAGTCATATATGTACTATTCCTGCTTGCAGGTACTATTATTATTGTCTGCCTGTCGTCATCACCTCCGGACTGGCCATTATCGTTATAGACCTTTACTCATGGAACAATTCATCTTTATAGGTAACTGCTCCTGCATACGAGGATCACTACCTATATACCGTCGATAGTTTTTAGTTTTGGAGCTTAAGCTCAAACTCTCGGTAGAGGAAATTAGCATTTGGAAAGCTCCTTGATGTTGCCTACTTGGTTTGGTTTTTGAAGATACACAAGCCCATTGGACATACACATACTTGCTGCCATGCTAGGGCATGACGGTTTCAGACTAAAATGTTCAAGCCCACCAGGTGCAGCCCACTACAACAAACATGCTGAGAACATCCGTATTCTTTTACGGGCAAGCACAATTTTTTTAAAGAAATCATAACTTGAAGATAAAAGAAAAATTATAGATACAAAGATTTAAACTTTAAACTTATTAGATGTTGATAATTGTATAAACCAATTAAATTAAGCTTTAAAATTACGGACAATGCACAATGACAAACCGATAACTTAAGTCCTTGCTTTCCAACAAAATGAGACTGCTAGTTATACAGCTACATATGTGTGCTATACTGAACCAAGTAAATTCTTCTATAACATCGAAAAATGTAAAACTTAATATATTTTTAAAGTTCCAAGAAGCAAAGGAGATGACATCTATTTTGGATAAACAACTTGTCTGAAATTCCTACATTTCATTCATACCATGCAGCATAATTGATTATAATTTCTTGTTTGATTATTAGAAAAGCCTGACATAAAGATAACAACAAACAACTATATAGGAAGATAGCTCAAGAAACATGTTCTCATTCATCAGAGCCATTATTGACCTTGATCTCCAAAAGCCTCTCAACTGGTTGCCTACAAATCGGGCACCGATTAGTCTGGCATCGCAAAACCTTTGCACAGGAGCTGCACATGCACTGCGTTATGAACAAAAAAATAAATAAATAAATCAGCAACCAGCTTACAAGAGAAAAAATGATTTTGAAACGGAAAATTGGCTAAATCGACCATTCACGAGTGAAAAAGCATAGATTAATATTGCATTATCCAAAGGTGATTATTGCACTTCCAGCTAAATCTAGAGTTAATATGTAATCAAAACACTTTTTCTCTTTTAATTAATTTTCATTTATATTCATAATTTAAAATTATTGAAATTCAATCATAGATTACTTTTAAGGTGAAATAATCATTACTTGGATAAGTAGTGGAAATCTCCACTGCCCATTAAGTAGTGGAGAGGAACATTATATTTATGTGAGACCCACCACCACAATATCATTTTCTTTATAGGCAAGTAATTACAACTGTTGCCCAAGAAAACAAATTATTGAGTTTAGGCCAACAGTTGAGTCTAGTTCTTGCTTTCTTGTCTATTCAATCAAATTTTGCAAAAGACCTAACAAAGGATTAAAAAAAAAAAAAGAAGAAATGAACTAATGAAGAGAAAAGAACAAGTGGCTGTGTTTACCATGTGTCTGCAGGGAAGAACAGTTGTGTCCCGAGTCTCTGAAAGGCAAATGACGCATTCTTTTCCAGGATCATTTGCATCAACATCGTTTTCCACTGAATTTGCAATCCCGTATATTTCTTGCAGCTCATACCTCGTCTCATTCACCCATAGAATCTGTTTCACTACTCTCGTCTGGTATTCACCCTTCTCCTTCTCGAACACCGCCCGAGTTATCTGAGAATTCATGGCTCCTGACACTTGGTTTCCATCCAACCCATTCTGGTTTAAAGGCAACGCCTCTGCTTTCACGGCCAGATGATAGATATCCACTTCATCCACTTTCAGTAATTCTGACTCCTCAAACATAGAGAAATCGATCCCTGTTCCAGAGGGCTGTCTGAACTTCTGTCCTAGACCTTGTTCAAAAGGCACAATTATTGGTGGTAGAATACTTTCCTTCATTGGTGTCAGATTGCAGTATTCACCTTCTTTTGCAAAGAAAATAATAGTCATCCTGTTTGCAGAGCAAATCAAACACTACATCATGTTAAGAACTAATATCAGAGACCAAACTGGATTCACATAAAAACCGGAAAGTCGGCAACTCTACAATGGAGAGATGCAACATCTGAACTTCCGATAAGACGCCACAAACCTCAGTGCAGAAAATTGATTCTAAGAAGAAAAGGCAAAAGGTTCTGTTTAAAGGCTACACGTATGTGCTCCATTAAATACATATTGCTTTCTCATGATGCTAGAGAAACGAAAATACCAAAAATAATATATTGTTAGATCAATGAATCAGTGTACAACAATTCACATAATATTGATAAGAATGACTATGCATAAGAAAATGATGACATCAAATGCATTAGTACATTTTTACAAGAAATTCAGCCAGCTAAATGCTTGCAGTGTAAGTTTACTTGAACTTCAACAAATCATTCATGGCTATGTTTTCCCCAAAACTCCTTAAAACTAAAACCCAGAGCTATCTTTTCCTTCATTTTTACCCTAGTTCAGATCAGAAGTCCTTACATTGGATTACTATGATGCATAGATTTATAAGGATAACAAAATATTACCATAATTCTAGTCTTCATGACAGTAAACCTATTAGCATTTTCTCTATGAGGTAAAGAAAGAAAATCATGGGGGTTCAACTCTGACACAGATGGGGGAGACCTCGAAACACCACTAATGAGGTGAAATACCGCTTTTGAGAATTTTCTTCCTTTTTCCTGTCATTTTGGCATCTAGCTTAAAGTCGATTAAAAATTTCAAATAGCACACAAACAACCCACTTCTTTACAATCCGACCCCATATTATAAACAAGGCAACCTTAAAACCTCCCAACATAGCTGAGAATCTACGAAATCGATAATTAAAGTGAACAAATATACCCATTAATCTTTCATTGAGTTCCAAAAAAATTATATTCCTAAAATCACTTGCCAAAACTTCTATCCATCTAAAAATGCATACCTCACCAATTTAATAGACTAATCCATCTAGTTTGATATAATTTACATCTCAAGCTCTATCCAAGGAGCAAAATTTTAATCAAAAGCAACTCATATTCATAGCTACAACCATTGAATTCTCACAGACAGCAAAAATTGAAAATTTAAACAAAGAGAGAATTTTTTTTATACCTTCCGTCTACAATAGCATCAAACGTGAAAGAAACCAAGAACTTCCCAGGATTCTGCTCATCAGCTTCCAATTTCAAAGTTTCCTTCTTCAAATTAACGTCAGTCCTTATCGTAATTGTCTTTTGATGCTCTATATACGGCACCGGGGGCGGTAGCATCATTGGTCCATAAGCATACCTACTCCAATTTGCGGGCTCCATGTGGGGTCCACCTCGATGGTGATGATGATCGTAGGGCGCCGGAAGCGGCAACGCCACAGGCGGCTGGTGCGGGTAGTGCCCTGGGTACTGGTAGTATTGGGGTGGATTGGTGGTCGGGTATTGGGGCGGGTAAGGCGTGGCGGCGGCAAAGAAGTAACGGTTGGCGGGGATTTCAGGTTGCGGCTGTGCTGGAGGAGGTGGCTGTGGTGGTGGAGGGTGGTTTCGCCGGCTTCTGCGCCTTCTCCGGCCGTTTACTCTACTACTTCCGATGTTTCCCATATATATATTTATTGCCTATAAAGCAAGGATTTTTACAACAAAGTTGGATCCAAATTTCATGTAAAAATTTCTGGGATTTACCTTTTTTTCCTCAAACCCCCCCCACCCCAAAAAAAAAATCCTTGTGAATCGTTTCTCTGTCAAAAGAAAAGAAAGCAGAGGGAAGCGAAGGGAGACGGAAGAGAAGGGAAAATATAAAAGAAAATTAGAGGAACAAGAATCTTTAGTTGGGTGAATAATGAGTTGGCGTAAAGCTCCACCCAAAACAACCATTGATGGAGAGATAGAGATTGGTGCTAAAGTATACCGAGAAGCTTTTTCTTATTTTTTCATTTGATGATAAAAATACCCAAACTTTGTTCGGGTCTCAAACTTTGCTCCCACGGATAACCTCGTAGCAGATTAACGGTCTCAATATTTGGTAGTTATAATTTACACGTAAAAGAAAATGTTAATCTTTAAAATTGTTTTAAGTCAAAACTTACAAGACATATCTGTCTACCGAAAACCAAAGCCGACAAAATTGTTATATAAAACTGAAAGTAGTCAGTCCTAAGTAATAACAACGTTGACGTACTTGTAGGTGTAGGCTTTTCTTTCGGTTAGCTTGTTGTACTGGTTCAGTTTTGTCTGAACGGATGATTCTTTCTTTTTGAGTATAAGAAATATTGAATTCCATCATTCAAATATGGACAAATTGAAGGGCAAAGTGAAAACAAGGCGGTAAATATATGATAAAAAAAAGGAAGAATTTTTGGATGAGTATTTGAAAGGTGAGAAATAACAAAGTTAAATGAGTAGATAAACCAACGTGATGGAGTTTTTGAAATATTTTCTAAATCCGTATATTCATAAAATATTTATGTTATTTTTTAATATTTTATATTATAATTTTTTAAAAATATTATATATTTATAAAATTTTAATATATTAATAATTTGAGTATATAAATTTAAAAATAATTATATATATTTATATCATATTTAATTATTTAATTATTATATTCATATTGCTTAATCATGCTCTATCAGGAAAGCTTCTTGTTTCTTGTCAGTGTCTGCCAATTTATAATTTAGTTCTCCATACATGAAATCATTTATAATTTATTTCATTTTCAATTATTTATGGTTTTGGATCAAAGTCCCAAGTCCAAGCGTGTCAATATGTGTTGAAAAAGAAAGGCAAGTGTTTTTTATATGCTTTTACAGGTATTCTCCACTACACCCTTTCAGCCTATCTCATAACGTGCCCTGTTCCACTAATTGAGGACTACAAATACTCCCGAAATTTTATGATATTCTTCAATTTTTTTTGACAAATAATACTATTATTTAGATTATAATCCACAATCTTTTTACTGTTTCAAGATTTCCCCTGCTGAATTCATTCATAAAATGTGATACTTTATTATATAATAATTATCAAAATCAAACTAATACTTGCATTTTTCTGTATATAATGGCCTCCCATATGTCCTTTGATAACGATTATAATGGGAAAATGGATGATGCCAGAGAAAAAAAAAAGGAGAGAAAAACTTAAAAATAATTTCATTTCTTATGCAAATTTAGAGTACGATTTTTATTTAGTCATAGATTGAAATGAGGAGTTGAGAGGCCGCTGATTGCTTTGGCCCCCTGGATATGGCCAATCAAAGGTTTTTGTTTTTTGTTTTTGGCTAAAAAAAAATCATTTGCAAATTGATGCTTTCAAGATCCTATCGGTAAATGAAAATTGCTGGTTGTTGAAGTATATTGGCTCCATGGCTGATGGATTTCCTTGCAATGGCAGATTAGATAGAGGCTATCTTGATCCAGAATATACCATCAGTGGACGTTTGACACGAAAAAGCCGACGTTTACAGTTCTGGAGTTGTCAATTTTTGACTTAGAGCATGGTGATTGGTAAACATTACCTGGTTCAAAAGGTAATGTTATTGGAAAGTACGTAACTGTTGAATCAAACATTGATGCACAAAAACTATAGCTTTCAATTCATTTTCAGCATAGGTATATATACGTATATTCTCCGATGATAAATTATTGATATGTTGGTTTTATGTATGCCTTACAGCATTCTTCAGTGGTGGATCCTACAGTATGTATGAACTACCCTGAAGAAGAAGAAGAAGAAGAAGAAGTGGTTCGATTCATCAAGATGGAGCCTCCTTTGCGTTCAAGAAACAGCCCGGCTCCAAACAAAAAATGTTAACAGCCTGAAAATGTTGATTAATGACATCGAAATTGAAGGAGTTCAGATAGCCTGTTAGGTCAGTGGATCATTGCGTGTCCGAGATTGTGAGTTGTGACTTGTTTTCGTAATGACGAAAGCTGAAATCGAAGTACCACAGGCATCAGAATTCTTCTCCCTTATGCGGTATAAGATGACAAAAGAAACGATGAGAAGCGAAAAAATAAAGAACTAATCCAAGAGTTCTTAGAAGATTTTGCCTGTGTCTTTTTAAGTCCTGCAAATTTTTCAGAAGGTTATGGGCTGTTTAAAATGGATAAACAGACGTACCCCATCATCTTCACTGTAGTAAGATAGCAGTATGTATGCATGGCTCCTCGCATGCCATTCACGAAGGCGCCACCGGATTCTCGAAGGGCTTTGCAAATGGCATACAGGGAGCCAGGCATACAAAATATGCATTTAATAAATACAGTTAATAATGCAAGCATGATATGAATATGAAAAATTGAAAATGCATAGGAGCTTAAATATATATATATATAATTATGTACATATATTGAAGTACTTGAATATAAACATCAAGGTCCAAAATCTAATGAGGATGATGCTTAAACAATGGTGAATATGACAGTGAAGAAGCACCACATGGCTGGCCTGGCAGGTACAATGCTAAAGCATGAATATACATACATATGCTTGAGAATTGTTAAGAGAAAATGAACAAAAACAAATCAAGTTAAGGAGATGCAATAGAGAAAAGGAGGCAAGGAGCTGTACATATACTGAAGAAAAAGAGTTATCTTATTCAAAGGAAAGAAGGGAAAAAAAAGTGATATGTGGGTTGGATAAACTTCTAATCAGTCATAATCAAAGTTGGCTTCAAGGTGACTATGCCCCCCGTACAACTTTTGAGTTGTCAATTTGGCATATAGCTAAACACAAGCTCATGGCATACAAATTTCCCATCTGAAAAGACCACGTCTTTTTCCAACTTTTGTCTTCTATACTTGGTGGAAGGTAGTAAGGTTTTTGTGTGACTTGGAATGAGTAAGAAGGAAGTTTGGTTGTAAAGGAAGACAGTGAGAAGATGTAGGCAAAGTAGTACCTAAGGATAAGAGAAAGGGTTGCAGATTTTAGGATTCGAATTTCAGATAAATCATCTTTTATGAGTGGTTACATGAATCAATTAAGCTAAACTCCGGGTTCAATAAGATCCCTTATTGTTTGGTTTTTGAATCCTTTTTTCCATCTTTCGTGATCAAAAAGCAAAGGTTCTTTTGCACTTCTGAAACTGATTTGTCCGGGACTGCTTGGATGACTTGGATTCCCATTCCTCTCATATACCTTTGTCCCATCTTCTTCTATAAAGCTTTCCCCTTGCATTCATTAGTCCCTGCCATAAGTACACAGTGGTGACCGAACCGATAGTCTAAAAGGAATTTGGTTTCAATATCTCCAGAACTGCAATCCATTGAAAATATATCCGATTTCTCTTTTGCTTTTTGTGACAATCAATAAGTATTGATATAACTTGCCATCCGAGTCATATGAAAGAAAAAGAAAAAAAAAATGATAATAACCATTGTAGCAATATTTATTTGTATCTATTACTGCTGATAATGAGAGACTAACTAATTCCATGATTTTCAAGCATGGCTAGCAGATGATGTATTTATCTGCAAATAACTTAGATGAAAATTTTCTCTTTTAGCACATTGATGGCGACTTTGATCGGATGATATGATATTTGTTACGTGTTTATGGTCGTGAATTGAAATATGTTTCTTAGCCGATAGGCTGACAAACTCAATGAAACTGAGAGTTGAAGAACATAAAAAAAGTGATAATACCGAAATCAAATACTTTCATTTCCCTCGAAAAAAAAAGAACACTAAGCTCATCATCAAGCACCCTTATAGGAACTTGAACATAATACAAGGAAGAATAGCTGTTGAATATTTCATGGGAGGCTGAAATTATTGTATCAAGTAAAACGAATCGAATCTTCTAGGAATGGCTTCGTAATGATCGATTATGGCAGCTGCCTCACCCTGTTTAACTAAGGGAACTGCCCAATCAGCTATATTTAGAGGAGTATAGTATCTATCTTAAGCTTTCCTTCCACTCAGAATCTACAACAACACGATCCCAAAGCTGTAAACATCACTTTTCATGTCTTCACTAAGATCAAGATCACTCTCACTTGATGTAAGAAACCCGAACCCTGCAATTCGCGCAGCCAGCAATGGGATCTTCAAACGAAGGCTCCGAATCAGGGGAGAAAGCCCTCCATGAAGGTGGTCATGAAGTGTAACATGGGGCATATGTTCATAAACAAGGAGCCTCTCCCCCATCTCTGCAAATTAAACAACAAATTCACAATATAGCAATGTCTCACATTGCAATGGATTTCAAGTTCCGACTCAAAGCGTCGACTGTTAGTGTGGATTATTTTGGGTCATGAAGTAATAGTAGAAGAAGAAGAAGAAGAAATGCTGCTGTTATTGCTCCTCCAACAAATAACTTCCTGTTTCCCGCTAGCATCAATGGCACAGAAGAAGCCGTTGCCGCCGAATGCGGCAGAGATGGGACCCACTGATCCGAACACAGATGCGAAAATGGCAAAAAAGAGAAGGAGAAGGAGGAGAAACACGGTGGTTTTGAGGATTTGAATGGTGGCCGGGCCATCGTTTTCTTTTCCTTGTTTGTAGCCATGGAATTGAAATAGAAAATGGAGGGTTCTTTGTTTGAGCGTGAAGTGAGTAATAGAAAGAGATAGTTGACGAGGTTGGCGACGATGAAACAACGTTTGTGTCGCCATTTTTTCCTCTTTTGCTTGTTTTCCATTTTTACTGTGTTTGGTGGTTCGAACCGTACGTTAGTGTTTCGAAACTACTAAGGTAATCAAGATGTCCAAATTAACCGTTAATTAGAGTTACCAATACTCGCCAACTATAGTAATCATTGAAAGGACTTATTATCAAAATCTTCCAAAAAAATCTAATCCAACCCCAAAAATATGCATAGGAAGTATCCCTCATATTCATTGAGTATTCAGTTATATACCCTTTCTTTACCAGACAAATGAAATCAATTCTCTTTATGAATGGCTGAATGAAAGAAAGTTAGGACAAAAGACTTTCACTGTGCTAAATTGGAACTTGGATTCCCCAAGCAGATTGTTTTGTTGGATGTCTTAGTCACTATCTGCTGATGTTGAACCCATTCCCTTGTTTCGAAATGTATAAATATATATAGATATGCATGGGCGAGGGTGGTAGATCCACCATGGCAGAAGTAGACCCAGAATGTTTAAATGGCTCTGAATAAGAGCATGCGGAATGTCGTCAAAGATTTTGCTTTGAACGCGCACCTAGATTTTGTTTGCTTGTTTAAAATGTTATGCTACTTTGTTTTCTATGTACTTTATTGCTCAGAATCTCTGCATTTTTTTGTAGCACTGACATCTTCATGAACAAACTTTGAAGCAAAAACAGAAATACAGAATCCATGGAGACCAGTTGACGGATCAGTTTAACTGACACTACCCATTTTTACCGTGGAAACGAGTTACTGAAGCTTCCATGAGATCGAAGATTTGCTGCTGCTCATTCTTTTCCTTTCTCTCATTCCAGTTACTTGGCTTTAGAACTAGCAAGGTAGATCCATTTTCGCCAGGCTGAAATCACGAATTCTGTCACTCTCTGTATTCTGTTTTTGCTATCTACCTTTGCTAGATCTGATGCCTGATTTCAACATATTAACATAAGTAAAACTTTATTGCTGTTTTCCCACCATAAAATAGATAGGTACACCATTTGTCCTAACATTTCTCAAACCGGTTTACCTGATAAAAGGGTCTAAATTGCTGACCAAAGTCAAAAATAAATGAAGACAACAAGGCAAAATATTACATCATGCAGAAGGCCATCGCCAGGGATAAACCAGGCCAAGGGGAAACAAAAAGTAACATATTTTGAATGTTTGCCGCATCAGGGGGCCTAGTTCTTCACAGTTGTTACATGCTTGAGAAGCATTTGAACAACATCATCTGATATTCTTGCAGCCTCATTTGTCAGGTGGTGAATCTTTGCTTCTGTCTCTTGTTCAAGCCGCTTCACGTTAGCACCTGAATCTCCACTGCTCTGTTTCATGACCAAAAGACAGACATCAACAAAGAGAGTTAACAAATCTATAAAGAAGTTCACAGTTCAAAATCTAGCAGCTTAAGAGAATGAATTGATGCTACCATTATGCAAGGTGAGAAGAGAAGCTTCCGCCCCTCATTATCAATCTCAACTCTCAAGAAATAATAAAGAGATACTTAGCTACAAGAAGAAGAGTCAAATGCTCAGCCTAGTTAACCATCAAGAAGTAGTTACCTCAGCAACTTTCCTCTGAAACTCTTTCTCCATTTGAGATCGATATTCAGCAATCTCCTTTTCAGCCTCTTCCTTGGCTTGTTTCAGCCTAGCCATCTTGGCTAAAGGTAGAAATTTAGACAATAAAGAACCAAGGGACATTCCTTTAGAGCTAAAAATGCAAAATTATAATAATGAACCAAAAAGAAATCCCTGGAAATTTTATATGCAGAAGCAATTACATGCATGTCTGATAAACACGTGCACATAAAATAATTCATGCAAATGACCATGTGCATACACACGCACAAACAAAGGCATGATACAGCGAGAGAAATGACACAGCCAACTCTTCCATTGAGGTCATCAAGAGGATAACTTTTCTAATTTTTCTTTCTCCTCCTTTTAAAAATCAGGGATATGATAAGATAGCCTCACATATTCACGCCAATTCTTGCAGGTGTACACACGAACAAATATATATATATCAATCTATAAGAATAAATCCAGACAAATCACTTCAGATGGTCCAATCTGTAGAAAACAACAAATAAAATAGTTACCATTTCTGGCAGCATTGACAATGTGCTGAGCTTCTTGTTCTGCAGCAAGCAACTGCTGGATTCCACCTTGACCCCTACTGGTTTCCATGTTTTCCTACAATGCCAAAACTAAAAATTCAAGAACAGGACTAATTATAAGTTTATAACAGCATAATTGCAAGTCTGGCAGGAAGACAACCTCACTTCTAATCACTGAATTATATTAAAGTCTCAAAGAATTTGGAATTTGGAGCATATGAAATGAATAAACAAGACAGGTTAAACCAAATGCAGACCCCAAAGCTCATGAGTATATCCTTGATGTTAAAAAAAGAAAAAGAATTGCACCATGTTTATCATACTGATCATATTAAGATAAACTACTACGGAACAAGGCCAATTACACCGTTAAACTCAATGGAAGCAAGCTTATAGCTATAAACTACACTATATCACCCTTAATGCTAAGTTCTCAACAGACACGGACATGATCAACTAAAATTTCCCACAAAGTCTAGTGCTAAATTTTAATTGGATTTTTGCTAGAAATTTTCTTGGTAGGCCTGGAAACTTCAATTCGAAGGAAGAACTATAGCTACTTCTGCAAAAGGGTCCTGAGCAAGGTGCAAACCATAACCTCAAAGAAACAGTTAAAATTTAAGTAAATCATAAAAAAAGAGCATAAAAATCAAAATTAGTTGTTAAAGACCAAGGAAAAAATTAAGTTAAATTAAATTAAAGATCTTTCCTCAAATCCCATCAACATCTTATATTCTATTATGGTACTAGAATAGAGTTTTTTTTTCCCCAAAAATTCTCAGTAATTCAATTACAGGAAGAAAGACATGAAAGTGAGATCTAAAAAGAACTCACCAACCAAAAGCATAAGAGTTAAAACTGCAAAGACTTTAGAAAAAAAAAAAAAAAAAAAGAGGAACTTTCTTTCTCTTGTTTTTTTTTTATTTGATCGTTCGCAGAATTTTATTCTCCCCAAGGAACAAACAGAAGACAAAGTTTTGATCTTTAGGCAAAGCAAACAGAAAATTAAAAACCCTTATGAACTATAACGAAGTTAGTAAAAAGAATCAAGTAAGAGGGAGAAATTTTGCATTACCTTAACAGAAAGTCGGTTTGTGTTTTTTGTTTTTTCGAAGATTTCTGTAGAAAAGTCCGCTTACATGAGGGGAAAAAAATTTCACTATTACACGGGGAACTCCGGAAACGGTGCCGTTTATACGTTGTCTAAAAATTCAATTTTCACGTTGTTACTTGTCCCGTTAAGTGAGAATAATGAAGGCATCAATTCCTCCTCCTCTCTCTTCTTCTTCTTGTTATACACTGTCGTTTACAACGTTGTCTGAAACCTCGCGTTGTCACTTGTTTGATTTAGCATTATTGTTGAAAAAAAAAAGAAAAAGAAAAAGAAAAGCTTGGGTTAATAATGGCCCCGCAACATGGGCCAATTTGCGTGCAACGCTGCTCGATACAATTCGCTAGCAGCGCAGGCATTGGTACGGCTCGCCGCTAGTGCAACTCGCCAAAAACAAAAAGCATTATGTGATAATTTAAAATAGTTACCCAAAATGTGTGGTTGCTGTAGGTATAATCGTTCCAAGTTGAACCGAGTTAATGTTAAATTATAAAAAATTTGAGTTTGAGTTTAATTCAAAAATTAAAATTTAAAATTTGATTCGAGTTCGATTAAGCTTTATTTTTAAAATTTAAATTTAATTTAAGATAAAATTAAACAGTTTAAATTTATTTGATTAAAACTCGTTTACTTAGTAAAAATTAAATTCGATTTTCATATTTGATTTTAAACTTGATTATTTATGCTAGACTTCGAGCTCGAATTAATATTTTTATACTTACTAAAAGTAAAAAAAGCTGATTAAGTTTACGAACTACTCAAGTCAAGCATTAATATATTCAAATTTGGTTTGCTCCATAGCTCGTATTGCTCAAGCTCGACTCAACAATGGCAAAACCAAATTTAAATTTTTTAATTATACTTAAATAACTAACAAACATAAATATTCACATTTACACCCTAAATCATTACTTTGAGAGTCATGAAGCCGATCCTCGAAATGGATAGTAAGATTTTTGGGTTTAATGCTTTTTTCGAATGTCCTATGAAACATGATTTGGAGGCTTACGTTGCTCAATACCAAAATAATAATAATAATAATAATCATCGTCATCATCTGTATAATTAAATATCATATTTTAAATCTTAGGAAATAAATTTATTTTGTTATAACTCCCAAGTCGAAGAATATATTTTTCGTAATTTATTATAATAGTTTAATTTAAACTTTAAGATCATTTATTAAAAAATATGATGAATTATTACATTTGCGTTATCATATATATATATATATATATAAAGAAAAATATAATTAATTTGTTATTGTTTGAATTCATTAGAAGTGATATATTGAATAAAAATAATAAATGAATAATCTTAAAAACACATGTTAAACAAATTGTATTAATATAGTGATAATATCACTTACAATAATTATATTATAATTAATTAATTAAAATTTATAATTAAATAAAATTCATTAAAACAATAAGTGAAATCTATATTTGTAAATGATAAAATTTTTTATAATTTTTTATATATTATTAGATAACTATAACATTATTGAATGAAAAATTTTTCATTGATGCAAAAATTATATCTGGAATTTATATATTCGAGAATATTTCTTTATTGGGATGATTGTTCGAAACGTGCCTCACTTTATGAAGGGTTTTCTTTTTCTTTTTTTTTCCTTTTCTTTCTTTTCTTTTGGGGCGGGACGGGGGGTGGGGTTGGTGTACCCATTCAGCTACATAGAGGTGTGTGATTGATTTTAAATTACGAGAATCATAAGGATGTGAATGAATTAATTGCAGATGTTATCATTAGCTGTTTTTGGTAAGTGCTTGAAATAACCTGTCTGTTTGGACCACAGAAATAGTCTGTTTGTCCTTTATTTTATTTTATATGATTCAATATAAGGAGTGGTACCACTTTATGGATATCAGATAACGCTAATAAATTATGAACATTCTCTGCCAAATCCAACGGTTTCACCTGTGCTTTTAAAATTCGGCCACTTGTTCTGAAAACATTTCAAAAGCGATTGCCTATGGACAGCGAAACAGAAAAAGAACTAGACATAAATGTGGGTGTAAAAAAAAAAAAAAGGAAAAAAAAAACTTAAGGTAATATATAGAATGGTGATTTTATAAGAAAATGATACTTTTAGAAAATAATTAGTATATTGTTAAAAGAGTAATAGTTTTTTTTAAAATTAAAAAATATAAATATTCGTACAATATTATCATTTGATTTATAAATATTTGATCTTTTAATCAGTAAACCAAAATTAGGAGTAGATTTTATAATAGTAGAGATAAGGTTGGCTATTTTTTTTTAGCATTTAATTTAAAAAAGGTTAACTCGTGTAAAATTTTTAAATGAAAAATTATTTTAGAAACATTAAAAATATATTAACATCACTTATTCAATAATCATTATAATATTTTTTTAATAATTTTTTCAATTAAGTTGATATAACTTAATTCGTGA
This sequence comes from Adansonia digitata, assembly GCA_029448705.1. Classification (NCBI taxonomy): domain Eukaryota; kingdom Viridiplantae; phylum Streptophyta; class Magnoliopsida; order Malvales; family Malvaceae; genus Adansonia; species Adansonia digitata. Next base: position 8,552,057 of record JAQSVH010000009.1, read on the forward strand.
TAGTCATTAAAAAATTTTATTATTGACTAGATGCACGGATACCCAACATGTGGATAATATATATATATATATATATATTTTTGGAAAGAAAAATTTTATATATGGATAGTTTTTAAGTAAACTAGATAACTTTTTTTTTAAAAAAAAAGGGTAGATTTTTTTTTTTCAAAAATATATATAATTTGAAATGTATAAATATGCCTATTATATTAGCATTTAACTTATAATTTCATTTTTTTAATTAAATTTGTGTTACTTGACTCATGGTAGAAACTCAATCAAGTATATTATTATTAACTGGAAACCCATGTTGGTGAAAATCTTTTCAAAATAAAAATATCGGATTTAAAAAATAAGTAGTTTTTTCATGAATAGTTATATATTAAAAATTAAAGGATAAAAAAAATATGTAGTTTTTTAATCAAGCGATTGAAAATAGTTTTGATTTTATTTTATAGTTTTTATATACTTTTCTTGAGTTAATGTCTTTGACTCGCGACACTAAACTCAATAAAAGACACTATAATAATATACTAAAATTTATTATACTAACTTTTTGAACGTTTAAAAAATAAATAATAAATAGATAACTTTTTATTAATTATGGGTATTTTTAATAGTGGATGATTTTTATAATTTAAAAAATAGGTAAAAACATAAGTAAAAAAAAAAAACTGTAACACCTCTATTTTTTTTATTTGTATTAATTTTGTTGTTGGGATATGTGGTCGCCTTAAATGATGAGGTCCCTCGATCGTTCCTCCCATCCTTTTCCATGAGCTTTTCTTTTTCACCTCTTTTTTATGTTCAATATTTTATATTCCCTTTTCATTGTATGTAATATATTTGAAACCAAGGCTTCATAGCTCATACCACCACTCACTGCAAACAGTGCACAATCTGAAGCGGCTGAAGGGAATATCGTCATTTCCACCGATTAAGGCTCCATTTCTTTCTAGCTGTTAACTTATTATTACGTATGGATAGAGATTTAATTAGGTTTTTATTTATTTATTTTTTATAAAAAAATCAGAATATAAAAAAGAGATACAGATGTTGAGATTTAAATTTTATATTTGTTAAATGTAATCTTTTAAGATGATTACATAGATTATGTAATTAAGTTAAATCTTGAGTTTAACAAGCTTTTACTTTGCATTAAGGATTTATATTTAATGAATCCATGATACTTTCTTAAACATTAGGAGAGAAAATTTAAAAAAAAAAAACAAAAGAGAGAATAGTGGATTCATGAACGTTAATATTTTGTTATTGTTCACTGATTGATTAATAAATTATTGTTTGCAGGGAGTGGTGTAAATGAAGATGGGGATTACCATAAAGGAGACAACAATGGTGAGTCCTGCTGAAGAAACTCCAAAGCAAAAACTATGGGTGTCTAACATAGACCTGGTGATGACCAGATTCCATGTTTCCACTCTATACTTCTACAAGCCAAATAGCTGTAATTGTTCCAATTTTTTCGATACTAAAGTGCTCAAGGAGGCTTTAAGTAAGGTCCTGGTGCCATTTTACCCTGTAGCAGGAAGGTTGGGATGTGACGAAAATGGAAGACTCGAAATAATCTGCAATGGAGAGGGAGTGCTATTCATCGATGCTGAAACTTCTTCTTCTGTCTCTGATGATTTAGTTGAGGATTTTACAGATAGCGAAAAAATTCTTCAGTTGGTTCCAAAGATTGATTGTTCTGGAGGAATTTCTTCTTATCCACTTCTTGCATTACAGGTACATACATACATACGTACGTACGTAAGTACATACATATAAAGGCTACCAATAGCTCGCTTTCATTGAAGTTGAAGTTCTCATTTTTGTTTCAAGCATATTAATTTCTACATGATATTTTCTCCGCAATATTCTTCTATATACTAGCAACTTTTAATCTTCAATATAAGATAAGCAATGCATTTCTTCAACTTCATTT
>JAQSVH010000009.1:8594753-8613789 GCA_029448705.1 Adansonia digitata
TCAATAGATTATTGCATCTCTTAAGTTATAAACTATATATTCCTAAACTAATTTTTTTTGAGAAGCTATGTAAAGAAGTAACAAGAAATGGTGTATTTATGGCAAGGAATAAAATATTAGATTGGAGGAAAATTTGGTGAAATTATGAATTTAAACATTATATAAATGATTTTGAAACTAAATAAGTATTAAACTTAATAAATATTCAGTATAAATATTTATTGGTATACTTGTATGATTTTTAATATGTGAGTAATAAAATAATAAAGGTTCAAATTTCATCACTTATAATACATTTTTAAATAAAAATAAACATAAACAAGTAATTTATGGATTCAATGAAATTTCAATTTAATTAATCAAACATATCCGTCTAAATGAAGGTTTGATTTCTTATTAAATCAATTAGATCCATTAATCTAATCCAATTTTTAATTATGATTTACGAGTAAAAATTCATGTATATATATATATATATATCTTATTGCGATTATTATTTAATAGAACCATTAAACTCACTAAAACTTTATTCTTAATTTTGCTTTTAGTAGTTGAAATTTATTGAAAATTTTTCAACATGTGCCTACCCTTAAAAAAGGAAATAACAATTTTTTTAGTACAAAAGAAGCTATAATTCGAGACTAAAAGAAGAGTTACAGATATTGATATTCGAATTTTAAATACACTAAATGTTAACTGACTATACAAACGAATTGAACTAAGCTCTGAATTCAAAATAAGCAAATTTGAAGTTCTATGTGAAACATTTTAATCTATTATTAAAAAAAAAAAAAAACAACTTCTTTAATTAATTGAAGCAACCAAAAGTTCGTTGCAGCAAACAATGTATTGATGGCAACTTCCTTTAAATTATTTTCCCTAAACAGAAGAAAGCTACTTTATAATGCGCCTCAAATATTTTGATAAATAAATCGTTAAATTTAATAATATAATTTAATTAATTATGAATAAAATTTTAAAATTCTATTCCATAAGAAAATAATTAACTACAAATAAATTTCCAAATAAATGCTAGTAAATTTCGGTAAAGCATTGGCATTTTTTTTGGGGGTTTTATTTCTTTTAAAAAAATCAAAATGAATTTCATCCTTGAACTTTAATAAAAATAAAAATAAATTATTAATCTTTTATTGCATGTAAATAAAAGTCATAATTTTTATTTGATTATAATCATAGACTTTAAAAATAATTGAAATAACGTAAGGTTATTAATTTTGTCAAAAACTATTAATAAATACGTGATAAATTATAATTAATCTTTATTTTTATCGATTAGAAGTGCTATAAAACTACTTAAAAGTTGCTTTAGTAGAATTTGTCGAGAGCTTAATTTTATTTTTTATTAAATAAATGCTGAGGTATATTTGATTATTAAATCATTAATTAATTTATTAATTCCCCAAGTGACGTTTGTACAGTATGTCTCCTCACTTACCAATAGAACACTGCCAAGTCGACAAAACTATAGCCCAACCTCTCATGATTTGAAAAATATTCATCATACTCTATAAAATGCATTAGTTTCGACGTGGCTGTATCTGATTGGTTAAAGAGTTTGATACTTGGGTAACTGGATTTTCATGTGAATGATAATCTATAACTGGCACACGCTAACTTGACAGCTTCAGGACAACAAAGGAGAGCAGGATGTGGCATTCGGATGTTGACATGGCCGTGATGTGTCTGATTTCTGACACGAAATCTTACACGTGTCATGTTCTGGCTATTGATGACATATTTTTGGCTGTCTCATTATCATCATGGGAAAACCATGACATTACCCCACTTTTGACAGCCACCCAAATCTATGTTCTCATCATGTTTTATTTTACGGACAACCGTTAATTTTTTAAAATATTTTTATAAAATTAAAAAAAATTATAATATTACAGGTATATCTTTTTTTAATACTTATAAATATCTGATTAATTGATAAATAATTTTAAAAAACTAAGAAAAGATTTTTATTTATTTATTTTTAAAATCATATTAATCAATTGATTATTCTTTTCATTATTAATTTTTAAAAAATTGATTTAATATAATATTTTTTAAAATTTAAAAATAATATGTTATTTTAATTAATATCAATTATTAATTAATATTTTTCTTATTCTACGATAAAAAGTTACTTTTATGATGATGATAACGACAATAAGCTTATCATAAAAAGAAGACAAATATAAACCAATAGTTATAGGCTCAAGTTTATATATGAAAAATAAAAAAAATTATAAATTATTATAATTTTTTTTAATTTCATAAAAATAATTGATTAAATATAGAAATTAAAAAAAAAATAGAAAGAAGCTACCATTGCTATAATTAAGTGAACTCTAGAAAGAAATTGGAAAAAAAAAAATTTCTTTCAAGTAAATGGACAAGAATATACAAGTGGTCCTATTAATTAATGACAAATTTTGTCAGTGCATGATTTAATATCTTGAAATATCTTGCATAAAATTGATTGATAATACTAGTTAGCTGAAAAGAATATTCCTTTTTTTTTTTGTTTATATGACGTGAAATAAATAGTTTTAGCAATTTTAAATTAAAATTATGTAGTTTTAATTTGTTCTTTTCATTTGTCCTCTTTTATGTTATTTTTTTATTTAAAAAAAACAAAACTATAGAAAGGAGGATATTACTTCTAATCATCCAAAATCTTTAATCAATATATTCTAAATTTTTAGGCATATTATATATATATATATATGAGCTTAGCTTAAAAGTTCGATTGGGCTTATCCAGTCACAACTAAACCCAAAAAGGGTAGGAAGTGGAAAGAGCCTGATCCATTATTATTATTATTATTATTGCCAATATAATGAATTTTTTATGCAATTTTTTTTAGACATATGTCACTTCATTAATTTTATTTATAAAATTTATTATTCTATTGTCGGTCTATAGATAGTTATCTTTTTAATATACAGTTGATAAAGTTTTTACAAAATTGATAAATATTAATTTTTTATTAGTTTTTTTAATTATTTTTATTATATATTATAAAAACATGCGTTATTTTACTAAACTTTTTAATGGAGTTGTAAAACTCGATCGACCTTGATCATATAATAATTATTTATATATATTTAATTCTCATTAAGTTTCTTAATATCTTATAAATGCATATTATGTTAAAAAGAATAAAAATCATGCATTAGTGTTTGTATATGAAAATGTGTTGCAAATTCAAAAGGTTAAACGGTGTTGAAATTTTTTTACATGTAAAATGTGATAAATAAGGTTGCAAACTGAGAGATAATCTAAAAAAGAAAAGAAAAATGAAGATAGTGAATCAGTGAATGAATCAAGAATACGAGAAAATAAAGGAGATCTCAGTCAAAGTGGCACTCCCCCTGAACCTGACGAATCCAACGCCTCAACTGCAACCACTTCCTCATATTTCTTCACCTCTTTGCTTTAAACTCGTTAACTTCCTTTTTTTTTTTTTTTGGTTTCTTTCAAGAACCACCTCTTTGCTTTTCATAAGGATTCTTTGCTTATTTCTGTCTTTTTTATTTTCCTGGTAATCGTCTCAGTAAATTAATAGTTTCGAGGTTGTCCTTTTTTTTCCAAAAAAAAAAAAATTACATTAAATAATAAAAAAAAATGGCATTCTTGAGGCTTGGTTCTAAGTCTGAAGTTTTTCACCGTGAAGGTCAATCTTGGTAAGCAATTTTTTTTCTCATTTACAAGGGGAAATTGGGGTTTTGCTTCATGTTATTTGAATTCGGAACGAATGTTAATTTTTTTTAAATTTTTTTATATATTTAAAAATTTATACTTTCATATAGGAAAGTCTTTTCACTTATTGTAGGTTAATTTCAAGCTGGGTATACATATTAAAACTTCATTCCCAAATTTAATAAGTTCTGAATTCTTGAATAATTATTAAAGGCAGCTCCACAATTCTACTTGAATTTTCTCTTCTCTAGGCATCATTAATATCTGTGATAACATGGACTTATGACAACTTTCTTGAGGTTCTGGCTTGTATCTGAACAGTAAATTTGATACAAATGTTGGTCTGTGTCAGACATGTTTTTGTTCTTGCTTTTATAACCAGAATGTTGGTATAATTTGTTTACCCCTGTGGTGGCGAATGTACTTACCCCAAACTTCAGATTCATGGATCTCAGTTATGGGTTCTTTCCATTTCAGGATTTGCACATCTGGACTTCCCAGCGATGTTTGCATTAACATTGGAGAAATGTCTTTCAACCTCCACAAGGTATGTTATTTCAGTTATATATATTCTTTTTTTTTTCTTCATAAAAAAGAGACCGTAGCTTAGAAATAAATGAATGGTCTTAGAAGCTGTGATTTGAAATTCAAATATGCCGAATATCACTTCTTAAAATGATTGTAAAAATCAACTAAATTAAGTCCTGGGTTCATTTTCCAACCAAGTTAATTCTATACCATGTCTCATTTTAGTATCTTTTGCAGTTTCCATTGCTTTCAAGGAGTGGGCTATTGGAGAAGCTTATTGAAGATTGTTGCAGTGGGGATGAATCAAGTTTTAGTTTGAGACTTGATGATATACCTGGTGGAGCTAAAGCCTTTGAGCTTATATCCAAATTTTGCTATGGTGTTAGGATAGAACTCACCGCACAAAATGTAGTCAGCATTAGATGTGCAGCGGAGTACCTCCGAATGACCGAAGAGTATGGAGATGAAAACCTTATAATGCAGACTGAATCTTTCCTAAATGAAGTGCTCGGGAATTGGGCTGATTCGATTAGAGCTCTTGAAGCATGTGAAGAAGTTCTACCATATGCTGAAGAGCTTCACATTGTGTCTAGATGCATCGATTCCTTGGCGATGAAGGCTTGTGCAGATCCAAGCTTATTCAGCTGGCCTTTGCCAGGATGCGAGACCAGGCAAACTCCGGAAAATACAGGCTTATGGAATGGAATATCAACTGCAACCAAGAAGCAACCTACAGGCGAGGATTGGTGGTACCAAGATGTATCATTCCTTAGTTTACCATTGTATAAAAGACTGATTTTAGCTATTGAATCAAGAGGTATGAGGCCTGAGAGCATCGCTGCATCGGTAGTGCACTATGCTAGGAGGTATCTCCCCTTGATGAATCGACAATCAAGCTTCGATGATGCAAACCATCATAATCCGGGAACGAAAATTTCAAACCCTTCTGAAGCAGATCAAAGGGCTCTCTTGGAAGAAATTGTAGGGTTACTTCCTAATAAGAAGGGAGTTACATCCTCCAAGTTCCTCATTCGACTGCTCCGTACAGCTATGGTTTTACATGCCAGTCCATCATGCAGAGAAAATTTGGAGATGAGGGTTGGAGCTCAGTTGGATCAAGCTTCACTTGTGGACTTGCTCATACCAAATATGGGGTACTCGGAGACACTTTACGATGTCGACTGTGTTCAGAGGATTCTTGATCATTTCATGTTGGTAGAGCAGGCAGCAGCTTTAGCAACTCCTCCTTGCATAGTTGAAGAGGAGAGGCAATTAACGAACGGATCCGATTCATTGACGCCAATGACAATGGTAGCCAATCTGGTAGATGGATTTTTATCAGAAGTGGCATCAGATGTTAATTTCAAGCTTCCCAAGTTTGAGGCTCTTGCTGCTACAATCCCTGACTACGCAAGACCTCTTGATGATGGACTCTATCATGCAATTGATGTGTACTTGAAGGTAATATTATCTCAAACCGATTTGCTTAGTTTTTATATTGAATTTACAAAGTCGAATTCCGACTGTAATTCCAGGTTGTTTTGGTCGGATTCATTTTATATGTTATTTCAAATTTGCAGGCACATCCTTGGATTACAGATCTTGAAAGAGAGCAGCTCTGCAGATTAATGAACTGTCAAAAGCTTTCGTTGGAAGCTAGCACTCATGCTGCCCAGAATGAGAGGCTACCACTTCGAGTAATCGTCCAAGTCCTCTTCTTCGAACAACTACGTCTTCGTACGTCAATTTCTGGCTGGTTCTTTGTCTCTGACAACCTTGAAAACTCGCAAAATCCTAGTGGAAACTTCGGACTAAGGAAAAATGACGGGTCTCGTCCGACAGACTCAGCGCCACATCGTGCTAAAGGTAGCGACGAAGATGTGAAGCATCGAGTTTCTGAGCTCGAAAAAGATTGTTCGAGCATGAAAGAGGAGCTCCAGAAACTGGTGAAGACGAAGAGAAGTTGGAGGAATTTCACCAGAAGGTTAGGTTTCAATAGGAAGTCAAATTCTTGCTGTCCGAAAGGATCAAAGCCTTCCAATCTAAGAACAGCCGCCCCATCATCTGTGAACAAACAAAAAAACAGTGAAGATATTGAGGTGGTTCCCGGAACTTTGAAGGTCAATTAACCAGAAAAACTAGGTTTTTTTTTTTTTTTTCTTGGCATGTTTTAGCAGACGATCTCTTGATTCTTCTATCTGTGGATTAAATAACGGTTTTTTGATCTATTATTTTCGAATTTGATTGTAACTTGATTCATTTATTAAAACTTTAGCTCATAGACTTTTCCATGAGTACTGCTAGAACTCAGTTTACGAACCATCCATACGTGGCGAGCCGGCTTAATTTCAGAAAAGTAAAAACAAAAAAAATTATTATTTAAATAGTATTAGAATAAGTTGAGTCGGCTTAAATTAAATAAAGCCATATCCAAACTTGGTTCTATACTGGTTGGGCCTTTTGGGCTACTAAGCTATGAACAAGTTTAGTTATAAATCTTTAGACTTTCAGATTTAGCAGCTCCAAAAATTTTGGATTATTTATCCACGCTCGGCCTACCATATTACTCATATTTGTTATTTATAATTAATAAAAAATTAAAATAATTATTTTATGTTAATATTTATTTATATTTTATAATTAAATTTAAATAAAAATATTTTTAATTATTAAATATCAATTAAGGTTGAGTTTGACTTGCTCAAATTAACAAAAGACTTATTAAGTCTCAACCTGAGCAAATTTAGATATAGAATTGTGTTCAAAATAGGTATATTTATTTTATTTAATTATATTAATTTATAAAATTTATTAATTAATTATAAGTTAATGAAGTGCTCATAGAATACTTCTCCGTTTCTATATATATATATATATATATATATATATATAAATCAATAAAAAATTAGTATTTTCCTTGTAATTCTTAGTCAAACTTTATCAATTTTCATCTAAACTTAAATTCGTTATTAGAAAATCAAAACATTTAGATCAATATTTTCACGAAGGATATAATTTAGAATCTGACATCACATACAAAATTTATTTTAAACCGAAAATTTATAATAAGGTTATTGGAGCATTTTCTACGAAACAATGGAGTAGTATTACAAGATAAGGTGAGAACAAATATATATATATACACACACACACACAAACATACGCGTAGAGTTCACCGCTACTAATAAGCTAGTTTAGTCGGGTTTTTTATTTTTATTTTTTATAGTACTTATATATAATATATTTATTTAATATATATTTAAATATAAATATAAAACTTGATCTTTAAATATATAAAAATATTTTTAAAAAAATTAGGGATACATATAGCAAGTACATAACTGCATTTAAACTTGACACTTATTCGTACACTAATCCGAGTCCGAAGACTGGCTAGATGAAAGAACATGTCGGACCCTGAAATTTCTCTCACAACTTCACATGCAATGTTTCCGGGGAAGAAGGGGAGGGGGGCTTACCTCCAAGCATCATGCATGGATGTTGACATCTTTCTTATCTAAAACACTATTAGAAAAACTTGACAAAAAGACCATCCAATCACAAATCTTAAGCAAAACTTTCTTCGTGTCTTTCTATGTTCGATTGTCTTTTTTTTTTTCTCACAAAAAAATCGCATTGTTAAAAAAATATATAAATTTTAAAATTTAAAATTCGGATTCGTCGAATGTTAACTGTACGAACTTTGAACTTAAATTCTTTGGATGGTCTCTTGCTACACGAACGCTTTCAAACCGTGAACTTTGATTGCAGAAAGAGCAGATTAGAAGTAGTTTTAGAAATAACTCTGTTGTAGGTTAATGCTTAATGACAAGTTTTAGGTTCAATTCTCCCTAAAATAGGCACAAAAAAGAGAGTGATATAACAACATTTTGAATGGATAATTGAACGCTACCAAACTCAGATTGAAGCCAAATTAAAACATCAGAAGCCTTGGGAAGTTGACTGTCAACAACCATAGTGCTCTTTAGGTTGAATCCTCGAAAACATATGGCACAAAGCAATGCCATCAGTCACACTTCACTGGGACCTAACTTACAAGTTAATCATATTGTCCTAAAACGTACGTGGCACGTGGTCCTTCCCCTTCGTGTTTCGAGAGTGTCGGACTCACATTTACACATGTTCATTGATTCTCTTAGGGGGACGATCGTGGGCTCCATTTCTCTCACTCACCAGTGAATTCAACGCCCCCCCCCCAACCTTCTTTTCTTCAATTAAACCACCTGGCTCCTTCATCGGTCGTCGGTTGAGTTAATCCTGTCGAGGGTCCCTTGCTCAACCTTTACTGCAAAACAAAAGCTTGAAAACAGAGGGAGGACATGTTTCTTGCATGATAATGACTCTTTCACTTTTTCACTTAATTGACATCACAAAACCTTTGGTTTTTGAGTCATCATTATTTTTGTTCATTTTTACGTTATTTGAATTCAAGTATAAGTTTGACACTGATATGTTTATATTTTAAAATATTTTTATATATTTATAAAATCATATTTTCGTACCCTTATTCTGCCTACGGGTTAATGGCACATGTCCGAGCCTTGTGACTGTTAAAGTGATTGGCTCATGTCACTCGAATAGGAAACAATGAAAAAGGAAACTAGGGTTAATTTTTCTTTTGAAAAAACTGAAAATGGCATCAATATAAGTGCTTGGATACATCGTGCACAAAAAGACCTTGGCTGAAGAAGATTAATAATAAATCAAAGTTTGAGCAGTGAAAAGCTTCAGGAATCAGGATGCTAAAAAGTTGACAGAAGTCATGATAGTTTGAAATGAAGGTTTTGCCTCACTCTTTGATAATCATTACAGAACCATGATATTATATACCAAAACCCATCGAACTCAGATTTGGATGAAAATGTTAAATACCGATATATGCTTAATTCTTTTTTAAAATTTTTTACGTATTTAAAAGATTTTTGGAGGTACATATCGTACTTATGTTCAAATTTGTGTCAGACTAAAATATTTAAAAAAATAAAAAGTCGAAGCAATATAATAAAAATACAATGAGTAAATTAAATGCCAGTTGAGATACAGATTAGTTAACATTCAAAAGGCACTGTTGATAAGCATTTAGTACTTACAAGGTAAAAGAGAAATAAATTTTCGACTAAAAGAGAAGGTTGAAGACTTTGAAGTTCACATATTAATGTCAATAGCAGTAATTTACAAAAAAAAAAAAAAAATTCCTCCCATTGAAGGAAATTTTGAGTCTTTTTTCAATTAGAGCCTTCCAAATTCCATCTACCTTCTCGTTCTTCATGCACTCCAAGCATTACCTAGATATATCATACGTTTTAGAGTAGCCAAGCTGCTCCATCTCCCAACTCAATTTCGAAGCAACTCTTTCATGGCAGGGGACATATTCCTGTAAAAGTTGGTAGACATGAAAAACAGGCCATTATTTGCAAGAAATAATAGACTAAATGTACACTTTCACATGACACAATCCAATCGGTTTGAATATATATATATATATAGATTTTACTTTATACCTCCAATTTCTTTACTAACTCTTTTGACGTGGGTGCAGATACAATGATTTGGCGTGCATTTGGACTAATAAATCCCTCTTCCACAGCTTTATCGATAAACGAAAGCAATGAGTTATAGTATCCATCAACATTCAGCAGTCCAACCTGAAAATAATGTGGAAATATTATGGATATTACTAATTAGTTTCATGGATCAGTTTCGTGAGGGATAACAACAATAATCAACATATAAGGGGAACAGAAAGCAAGGATGTACTGGTTTATCATGTATTCCTAGCTGAGCCCAGGTAATCACTTCAAGCAGTTCTTCAAGAGTTCCATAACCACCTGCATGCATTTTTATATAAGTCAATTTCTCCAACCATTATTATAGTTTTTTTGCAACCAAATCCTGTGATGCTGCAAAGGAGATAAACTTAGTACCTAACTACTAATGCCCTTTCATTGTGGAAATGATCATGTCACTCTATAGTACAGCCATTTGATTGGTGCTTAACGTGATTGAGAGACAGAATACCCTAGGGTATTCAAAAAGCAACAACGTCTATGATTCTACTTGTCCAATCATATTCAAAAAAAGGGGACTAGAATTAATTATTAACTTCAAAGTATGAAAAGGTAAAGCAACAGATAGTTTTAACTTTTAACTGTCTGTTTGCTATGCTCATGCGAAGTTTAGTGCAATGCCTAACATTAAAGAGTAACAATAAGGATAATTAAAGTGCACTTTAACAGATTGAGATCCTATCAATTATTTTTTTAATATGCTAATTATCATCATTTATATGTATAGGATTTATCTATGAAATGTGAAAGTCAAACTTGTAATGGAGGGCAACTGAACTGGCACTTCAACTGTCTGTTATTCGACGTGCCATTGTTTTTTATCATTTATGGCATGCACAACAAGGAGTTTATAGACTATCATTTATCCCCACTTTTCTTCACATCCCAAAAACAAGGCATTTATTGCTCCAATCCTTTGTGAAAATGGAGGCAAAAATCCTCTGCTACCCATTTATGTCATAATGGCTATCATTCTACCTCATTATCACCTTACATAGTTTTTTCCATTTGATATTCGTGTTTTTTTTTTTTTTTCTCTTTTGGAAGGTAACAAGCGAAATAAAATTCCCAGAAGAACAAAATGACAGATTTGCCATTGCATGATATCCTCCAGCTTTCAATTCAGAATGAACTTTCAAAACAAATGAAGAAGTCAAAGTTAGCTGAAAAGGAACTAAAAAGGGTAGCCTTTTTGAGAGAAGTAAATAGGATTGCCAGTTAGATGCAGGTGCTAGTTGGCAAACACTTTTTAGTGAAAGTTTTAAAGGATTTCCTTCACCCTTAATATGGTAGGGGGCACTGTAACACCACAGACTTTGGGATACGCCAGAGGAAAAATGATAAAAAGAAAAAAAAAAAAAAGGCATACTAAGCGAGGAAAGAGAGTTCATTAGAAGTTCTAATTTTCAGTGGGAGATGTTGATGGGTAAAGAACTATGGTTTGAAGGGTTGAATGATGGGCCTTCGTGTTTTATTTTTTTTTAAGTATTCGTATTTGATATCAATGTACATATTTTTAAACATAAACATGTGATATAACTTTTTAAAAAATTCTTCAAATACTTGAAAAAATTTAAAAAAATTAAATATACTTATGCCGGATAAATATCCGTATCTGATACTATACACATATTGTTATAGCAAACAGCCACATGAGGTAATATTTTGACTTCCCTTAGCCCATAGCTTAGCACCCTTTTTAGAACTATATTTTAGTTTACCATGGAAACATTAGCTAGCTACGTCAAATGAGCGCATGTAAAGGTAAAGGTGGACAGTGTTTGCATACAGGATTCTAAAACCGAAAAAAAATCAAATGAAACAGAGGAAAAATCAGCAATCCTCAAGTGAATCAAATCATGAGATATGGCCAAATCTTGGATGCTAAAATTGGTGAAGTAAAAAAAGCACCTGATAGCTTTAAGTTTTCCCTCAATTTGCCTTGATATTTTGGTGTATAAACTGGCTTTATGCTAACCTGGTAAGGCAATAAAAGCATCTGAATGCTTAGCCATCTCTGCCTTCCTTTGATGCATATCTGCAACAGCCTTCACTTCCCCTACTGTTTCACCAGTTATCTGCAAAGTGGTGCACAGAAAAACAAAATGAGAGTGGTGAAATCTGCAGAGAGAGAGTTTCGAGTTTTGTGCAGTGAAAGCAATGATGAGATTTGCAGGAATAAGTGGACTTATTTCAAAGACTCCAATACTGAGAACTATCCCTAGCCAGTAAATAGTTTAACAAAGAAAAAACCCAAATTTTAGAAAACGACAACAAAGAAAAAAACACAAGAAGAAACCAATATTGTGATCCCAAAGATATTTACAAAAAATGAAAATGGTAAAGCATCAAGTTGCAACTGTCCCAGTAATATTGTGGATAAGGCTATCAAGAATCAAGTCTTTGTCAAAGAACCAGATAATGTAGAAAACCAAACAAGAAATATTGACAGTGAAAGATAGTGGAGAGATTTTTGGCTAATCGAAGACCAGAAGCAAAAGCAAAGACCCAAAACAAGATTTGATGAGAAATGAAGAAAGAAAGTAAGGTTGAAAAGAAATAAACAAAAATCTAACATCCATGGATGGTCCATTTCTTTTCTTTTTTCTTTTTCTTTTATTTTTTTCAATTTAAATAAGAAAAAGGTTGAGGACTTTTCTTTTTTCCTTCCTGTAACAGACATACCTCTCGAGGCATGAGCGTCTTGGGAATAACTCTGCGGAGAGACAATAACATGACAAAATTTCAGCTGTAATGAAAACCAAAACTAAAGAATAGTTTTGTTGAGGATGGATGACAAATTATCAATAACAACAAAAGCCAGTTCACTGAAATTGTTTCTTAAAAACTTGTTGGGAATGTCTTAGGAAAATGATGCTTTACCCAATGACATGGCGACCACCATCATGAACAGCTTGTGAAACCAAGCCCATTAAACCTATGCTACCTCCTCCATAGACCAGATCAATATTCTTCGCTACCTGCAAAAGAACAGAAAAAAGTCAGCTCAAACAGATTCTAAAATGTCTTAGAATGAGAGACTTTTTTGAGTTCAAAAGGAAGCATGACAGCATGTTAATGGAGGGAATGAGACTATAGTTCAAACTTCAAGCTTGCGTCTACAATGACCTCATTATGACAAAACCAATGTTTCTTCCGAGTATTTTCACAAGACTACCAACAATAAGATTGAAAAAGCACGTTTTCCTGTTCATTCAACACACTAATACTAGTTCGTACATTAAAATTTCCAAACTTTCAATAACTTGATGAGGTTTCCTGGAAAAACAGTGCCCTTGTTTTCTACCCCTTGAATGCGCATTGAGAAGAAAAACTGGAAGAACATTGGAGTTTCCTATCATTTACTTTTGACAAAGGAAGAGACCGAGAAAGATGATAGCTAGGGACAACCAAAAGGCAGAAGGCTAAAAAGCTTGAGGGATTCTGAAAAATGCCAGATACGATAAACCAATTCACAAACAAGTTACAAACATTAAAAAAAAAAGTACATAAAATACAACCATTTGGACACAAAAGTTTAAGGCGTTAAGCAATATCCAAAAGACTTCTTAAAGAACTCATTTCCTCCATATTAGTAAAAAACCAAGTTTTCAAGAAAAGCCATAACAAAAAGAAGTCTCATTTTTTATGTAAAAGACAACCAAGAAACATAAAAAAGGGGAAAAAAAGAAAAACCAGAGCTTTTTGTTAAATACCAATTCTCTACCAAGCTCAATAGCAGCATCCTGATAGCTACACTTCTTGCCTTGGCTACTTCCACAAAACACACAAATCCTCCTAAATTTTGACTGCTGTGTTTCACTCTCTACCTCCATTAACTATCTCTCTTTCTTTGTCTCACAAATCCTCCTAAATTTGGCTTCTTACAGAACCCCCCCCAAAAAAAAGAGGTTAATAAATACAAAGAATATCTCTTTCTAGACCTGTCTCTTTGCTTCCTAAGGTATACACATATCAGTGTGAAAACAATGCAAATAAGCAAAGCTAAGAAGCTTTAAAATTTTCTTGCTTGATTACTACTGCCACTACTCTATTGAGTGCATTCTCTTCATGCGTATATATAAAACCTTGCCACACGTGAGTGCCTCAGTAGCACGCTTCTTCACACATACATGGCTAATCTTGGCACGCGTCGACCACTTATTGTTTTTACCATTATTTATATTTTCCAAGCTCTCCTTTTTCCTTTTTTTTTTTTCCTTTTCGTAGCAAAAATTTATGGTAATTGAAATAAAACAAGATTGGCCTTGCCAAAGTTGACAGTTGCCCCCTAATGGAATGCAGCTTCCCCTATCTTTCCTAGTCTCTTGGACATGTTCTTTGTGAAAGAGTAACATTGGAAAAATGGGTGGAATTACCCTTTAAGTATGGATTTTTTATGGTGAGTTTCAAATCAATGTGTTTAATTTGTTATGAAAGTTTAGGATTCGAAGTTACTTTATTTTCAAGAGAGCGGATGGCTGGAAATTTTACTCTTTGTACCAAGATTCAACTACTTAATTAATCAGCTTGTTTGTCATCTACGTAGCGTATAGAGACAAACATTTTCACACTTAATCACTCCAAGAAAAGGCAAGACATGGACAATCTGAGATGGTGAGTATTTCTTTAATATTAGTGAAATGGTTAAAAATTATATTTTTTTTCAACATTGATATTATGAAATATTTATTTTGCAACACAAAATATACATAATTTTCTGAGCGAGTTATGGGTAAAAATTCAGGGGCTCAGATGGTGTTTGTTTATAGAGCATTGTGCATTTTACGATTTGAATAATAACATTAGTGGGTTATGGCCTAATGCACTCTTGTACCCTCATCCACCCTCCCCTTGCTAGACAAACCTGTTGTTTACAAAGGAAACAATCTGGGATTTTTATTTCATGCTGCCCTTCCCATCCCCCATATCCCCCAGCTCTCAATCTCCCCAAGCATGCTGTCCCCCCCAAACCTCATCTTCTCTTTCACTTATTGCATGCATTTCCTCTATTCTCCTGTGTCCACCTACCTATATTGATTCGATTCTTCATTTTTTTTTAAGTATATTGAATATTTGTATCTTACAAATTTTCATATATAAATATAAAAATATAATCCTCTAAAGATCTTTCAAATATTCATATTCGATACTCATACTTGATTTCAAATAATATAATCACCGGCCACATCTCTCCTCTCTCCGGCCCCCCATCCCACCCATTTTAAACAAATCCCATTTGCTGATTTCTTATCACTTTTATACGGCTATTTTTTGCATCAGTGTTCTATAATTCAATTGCCGGGATAGCAGGAACTGAACCAATGCTCTTTAAACTAATGTGGGTCTAATTATTTAACATCCCTCAATCCCCAAAATTGGCCTTTTTAGCTGTTTGTTTCTGGTTAATTACTTTTTTTATTCATCTTTCTAATTCCTGCCCATTCCCTATGTTTAGAGACAATAAACTCATAATTACTATGGCTCAATAGGGGATTGAGCATACATTTTTTCCATTAATTATGTGTAAGCTTCTGCATGCTCTTGATGCGCATTTCAACTCATGTTTTTGTGTGTTAACAGAAAATGTTGTCAACTGCATACTTTCTGTCCGAGCAGGTTATTGCTACTTGGATGACTGAGCTATGTCACTCAGATTCAAGTATGAGCATTTAATTTGAGGATGTATCTGATATCGATATATTTAATTTTTTTAGATTTTTTCATATATTAAAGAATCATATCCCATGCCCATATCTGAATATATACCTTGGACACGAATATTTTTAAAAAAATAAGTTCGGAGCAACATAGTTACCAAGCTCTAACTTGGCAAACAGGAACGTATTATTAGTAAAAATAGCCTAACATTGTTTCAGATTCGAAACAAAAACAAATCTGTAGGTGATTAATTACAATGTTAGACATAGATAATGACAGGAAATTCCATTAACCTATAATTCAGTGCGTAGATTGTTAGTTACCCGACATAATTTCCACAATTAATCTCAAAAACCAGATGTTGATTTGAGATTTATGATAAGATAGAAAGCAAAGGATCAAAGAGGAAGAAGAAATTAAATGAAAGCAGACAGAAAAACCTGTAAAGGCCATGCCACCAACTAAATTAGCTATAATTCTGAAATTAGTTCTAGCAATGTTTATCCATCTGATCTCTTGTCAGCCAGCTAATAAGAGTCATGTTCATGTAATGCTTAAAAAAACAGATTACGTAAGTTGAGACCCCATTTTGCTTGAAAGAAACAGGCACAACCCAATCAAACATCGAGATTGTAGTGAGCTGAAGCAGATGGAAATTGTAAACCAAAATAAAAAAAGAAATAAAATTGATATATACATATATATATGTTTGTTTGTCTGAGCAGGGGTGGAAGCTGCCGAGCCATGGCCTGAAGGATGAGGATCTGTCACCGCAATCCAGTCGTACCACCACCCGACCCATTCTGTTATTACCCTCCATTTCCCAATGTGTAAGTTTTTGCATCTTTGTTACAGAGTCCCATAACTAAGAAAGATTTGTATGTCTTAAGAAATCATGGTGACAAGCAATCAGTTATGGACGGTGCAAACTGGCAGAGCCGTTTGTTTATAAACTCCAAACCCATCTTTTTTCTTTTTTTTTTTTTAATCGGGATTGTTCAGTTTTACCAAAGTATTCATGTAATCGAAATATCGGTATCAAACACATATTTTAACATGTTATAAAATATAATCTTTCAAATATATAAAATTAATTTTGAAAAATCGAATATATTCATGATAAATATATGTACATATCAAATATTTTTTCTTAAAACCCAGATAACATAGCTCTAAACTGCAAAGGTTGCTTTTAACCGCATGTTTATTCAGAAGACGGATGTTGCTTTTTCTTGCTGGTTTTCTTTGATGCATCTAAACTTCAATGGAGAATCTTCTCAATCCTCATATAGATCTGGTGGGATTTCTTAAGTGTAATTGAGGAAGCAAAATAGTGAGAAAAATCATCTTTTTTTTTTTTGTCAGAAACAATACAATCTACAATTATAATGTTACAATTCTATGAAATTTTAGTCAGCCATTTTGAAATAAGAATGTCTTTCCTCTAAAAAAAAAATGGTAAGATTGTCAAATTTTTATGGAACTCGATAAAATAATTAAAATATAATATAATAAAAATATAATAAGATATAAAAAATAATATAAATACGATATAAATATATAAATATTTATATAATACATATTAATTTATCATATTTTATATAAATATTTAATATTTAAAATATAATTAAAATATAAAAATAGTACCAATAATACGTCACTGTCGTATTATCAAATTCTGCAAAAATAATGTCTTTTTTCTCTCTCCGCACGCATATTCACAGAAATAAATATAAAAAAAAAACATTTGAAAAGAATTAATCAATGAAAAGAAAGCAAAACTGAACAAATTTGAGAGATTGCAAAAAATCCAGAAAATGGAGAGAAATAGCTTTCAAATTCGAAAGTTCATATATGAATTTGGCATTTTGGTTCACAATTTCAAAAAAGAAGCTTTCAGTTATTATTATTATTATTATTGTTGTCGTCGTCGTCGTCGTCGTCTCCAGTAAATGGCAATTTGTTTTTCTTTTTAAACATTCACTTAAAGTGCAAAATCAGATGCAAAAATTAAAAAAAACCTTGCCAATTTTTTTTTTTTTCCAATTGATCTTGCCGTCCAGTTTCCGGTACCATCTTGTTGTTCTTGTTGTTCAGGGACATAATTAATTTGCTTCAATTCCCTTAGGTAACACATGGGTCATATCAAGTCAAATTTAAATATAATTTTTTTAAATTTAAATTATTATTTAAATAATAAAAAATTTATTTTAAAATTTTTGTAATATTATTTTTAATTATGATATAAGTTTTTAAATTAAATCGATTTAAACTTAAGAAAAATTAAAAAAATTATGAATCATGATCTCAAATGATTCAGCACATGAACACATCTAATGATTTAGATTGTACCCATTATATTTAAAAAAAAAAAATCTGACAAAAAAAAAAGAAAATTGCAATATAACTTAATTTTGTCTGGCGATTTTTTTTTAATTTTTTTTTCTCTTTTTAATGGTTTCAGAAAGTTGGAACAAATCAAGGGCCACTTATGTTAGTTTCATTTCATATACTACTAAATACAATTGTTCACCATTCATTCAGTTGGTCAGTCCTTTTGACTTTCTCTTTTGCTCGACCAGTTGACCCTACCCTAACTTGCTACATCAATTTTCAAGTACAGAAATGACGCTAAGCTTTTTGCTTTCAAGCCCACTTGTCTGTTTTCATTATTACTTTTTATATATTTATATTTATCGTAATAAGTATGTTTAAATTTATATATCATTATTAAAAATAAAATTATATGTAATTAATTTTTAAAAAATTTTAAGTTTTGTTTGATAGGATAGAAAGAAATTTGAGAAGATAAAAAATTGAACGGGGAGAAAAATAAAATGATAAAAAACATGTATGTTCTTTTCGTTGGAATACTTGGTAAGAAAGATAGAAAAGTAAAAAAAAAAATAATTTTATTTTCTTTCATTGCTTGGTATGATTGAAAAATAAAAGAAAAAAATATATTATTTTACCGTTACTTATACCTATTAGAAGTTAAGATTAAAAAATATAGATAATTTTGTAAATATACATACCACGCATTACTCTCATTTTTTCCTTTTTTTATTCTAATTTGGAGTGGTTAATTTGTTTTTGTTAATGAGTATAAAAAATGATAATCATTTTTTCCTCTTATTTTTTTTTTCCAACAAAGCCGTCTCAAAATTCATTTTCATTGTATTTTTCTACCTTTTTTTATCCATTATTCTACTTTCTATCTAACCAAGCACATCGTTAATTAGATGATATAATATGATTTATTGACAAATATAAACCGTTACAGCATCAAATATAAACTCAATTTTTTTACATTGTTATTTTCACACTCTTTTCTTTATAAATTAGATAATATAAATCTTTGTTCCTTCTAATATCATTAGTGTTTCTTTATAACTTTTAAATATGATAATTTCAGATATAATATAAAAAAATAATTAAAATATAACATAATAATAAAAAATAATACAAATTTATCAAAATTTATATATAATATAAATTATTAATATATTAAAATTTATATAAATTTATAATACTTTAATAAACATAAT
>JAQSVH010000009.1:8617577-8629770 GCA_029448705.1 Adansonia digitata
CATTTGTTTAAATAACATGTAAACAAAGCAAAACCCAGTTGACAAGGGTGCAAACTACTCTAAGTTCATAGCATATGACGCCAAAAAATTACTTACATAGCCATTGAACTGTTGAGCAGCAACTTCAACTTCCTCATTTGTAGACATGGTAACAAAACCAAACCCCCTATTTCTCCCAATTACCTTGTCATAAATCACCTGCCAAAATGATTAAGTGAAGCAACTATATTTCCTTCAATCCAAATCAATGCTCAATAAAATCACCAAATTCATATCATGGTCCTTCAATTGGCTAAATGTCTTTTCATTATTCAACATTCATCTCGAAATGAATTTGAAAGAAAAAAGAAAGAAAACTTCTTCCATATTATAATTTAACAGAACAGCAATAAGGTTCATAGTGCTTTAATTCAAACTAAGTGCTTAAGTAAACTACCAAAGGACAAGCATGTCTCAGATTTTTCAAAATTTGTCATGACTACTCTTCAATTAGCTAAAAATTCAGCAACAATTCCGAAACATAAAGAAAATAAAACAAGTCACTCAGTGAGAAGCATAAACTTGGCGAATTACTACTAAAAGGAAACGTACCTCAACCATCTGAAAGTTTCCACACTTCCAAATAAACCAGCAAGCTGGGCACTACCCATACTAAAAGGAACATTACCCACAAAAAGTTTCAAGTCAGGGGAGAAACTAGGAGCTTCGTCATCATCACTACCGAATACATCCTCTTCCTGACCAAACGCAGATGAAACAGCAACGTTTCTAACAAACTTAGAAGGAGAAGAAGACGAAGACTTTTATTTAAAAGCTCGAAACTTTGAAGAGCAGAACAAAAGAGAGGCTTTGCATGGAGCCTGTGGGAAAGAAAAAAGTGGAAAAATGAAGTGGGTCTCGGGTTGATAAAGATAAGGCTTTGGGTTTGAGAGATGGGAGTAAGAGAGATGAGAGAGATGTTGTAGACACGGCTTTCTTTTCTTTCTGATTTGTCCTAGAAGATAAGGTTTTTGAAATGGAAGAGAGGGTTCAGGAGGAGCCATGGACTAGATATTTATACAGGAGCAGCTCCCCGATGGGAGGGGGGGTGGAGGGACTTGGCTGTGCCTGTATTGCCGCCCGTACTTTGGATTACATAATATGAGATCCGGGTCATCGGATTTTGTTTAAGGTATCAGATTGCGATCGCTACTTACTGATAGAAAGCTTTGGACTTTAAGTATGCTTTGGGAGTTCAGTCATTGCATAGGGCCTGAGCCCTGAAACTCCAATAAAAAGAGAGTTTCAGTTGAAATGGGTTTTGTCTTGTCTTTTCTTTTTCATTTGTTTAAGAACTCAGATGGGTCAGGTAAGCCAACTTATTTTTGGGTTTAGAACTCTCTCCCTGCCGTAAAGGCTTGAGCAGTCATATTTTTATTTAAGGCTCATATTCAGCACCTCTCCAGGTTTTATCTTTCCAAATTTTAAGGTTGATCGATAATATTAGATATAAATTTATAAATATTTTAAAATTTATATAATGTAAATCATTAATATATTAAAATTTATATAAATATAAAATATTTTAAATATAATTATATCATAATAAAATATACCAACATAATATAAATGCACAAATTGTCAAGCTAAAAAAAAAACACCAAGGACAGCTCAGCCAAACATCAATCCTTTGTCTTGCCCAACTGTGCTGCATTTGTCTAGCAGATATGCAGACAACTGAATCAGAATCAGCAGCAAATCACGATCTGGTCGTTGTGCATTATCAGAAAAAACTTGATTACATTAAAATTATGTAGATTACATCACATGAATGATTGCACATTTGAACTTTAGTTTCTTGACAGCAAAAGCAACAACAATGGGGTTCCTCAACAACAATAAAAATATAGTATAATTTTGCACAATATCTGGTCACTGTGTGTATCAGAAGAATATTCATTCCTATATAATCAAGAATGGCAAAGATCAAAGGCAGCTGAACTTAACTGAAAGAGTCTCTGTATGTAATTTGATTCTTCCTCAGGTCACCTCCCATCTTATATCAACGCATATCACACCATTTTTCGAATTGATTAGATCATACTTGTCATTGATGCGTCCATTGTAAACTACATCGTTAAGATTGATATCTACATGGCCCAATGATTCCTGGGAAAAACCACAAAGATCAGAGACTGCATATTACACTGCAAGTACGATAAATATATGTTACTTGGATTAGGAAGTGATCATAAGACATTGGATATTTGAAAAATATAAAAAATGTAGAGTAACATAGAAAGAAAGGGTGATGATGCCCCAACCTTCTGTCGAAGAAGACCGAAGCGCGACCGCTTGCTTATCACTTCAATATGGATCTTATCTTTCAAAGGTGCCTCTTCCAGCACAAACTGGAATTCTTCATTCCAGCATGGATCCCTTGTTTTCTTGATCAGCTAGATGAAATGCATATCAAACAATACGACTTGGTAAGAAATCAAATGAAAGATCGTCACAACATTATTAAGGAAATTAAAGATTGTCTTTCGATCTTTATGATGCTAAAACTGTGTATAATGCTCCTAATATTCCCATGTCCATGCACTTTGATGATGTCCCTGTCAAGTCTTCGTGCTTGTAAAGCAGTACAAAGGAAAATTTGAAAATAAAAGCTTAAACTGATATAATAAGTGTCAAAAGGAAACTATATATTCACCTTGGTTTTCTTCCTTTCTCCTTTGAAAACAATCAAAGCATAAGGGTTATTATGATACTTCCCTTCAACATCCTCAGCTCTTTGAATCGTAATTGAAAGCAAACCAGCTCCACAAATGGACCCATCATGTATGGGAAGCCTACCGACACCACTTTCATTGCTTGCATATCTGTCCAAAGGTCCACTAAATCTTTCATTATCCTCTTTGAAAGGATTGAATGTCATCTGCACCACTAGCTGTCCTCTTTTTTTCTTGTTTTGAGGGTCATTAGGATTTGTGTTCTTGACTAAATCAAGTGAAAATTCTTGTGTTTCATGGGGAGTGAGTAATCTTAATGGAACTACTTGCATTCCCAACTTGTCATGTGTCCCAACCTGTTAAACCAGTGACAAAATCATTGCCCATGATCCAAAAAAATAAACTATATTTAGCAAAGAAAATGAGATTGATCGAAACTTAAAAGACCTTCAAGGGAACCCGTTAAATGATATATGTAGTAATCAGAAAAAGGAAGTTATCCTGTTTGATAACATGTGCATTCATATGATGTTCGATCACACAATACGTGGATGAATATAAGGACAAAAGCATATATCTTAAACTATGTTACTTAAACTCGAGTGTGAGTGTCTGATACAAGTTTATATCTGACATAGGTATGTTCAATATTTTCTAAGTTTTTCCATATAGTTAGAGAGTTCTTGGAAGGTCATATCCTATACTATGTTCAAAAATATGTTAGACATGAATACTTAAAAAATGAAGAGTTGAAGCACCATGGACCTCAAATACTACTTGAAATGAACCTCTCAAAGGAATATTAAGGATCATTTTCCTAAAATAAAAGCTGACAAGAATCACCCTTAGAAAACCACCTAGAAAATGTTCCATCTCGAAAAGGGTCAAGTTTTTTTATTTTTTAAAGGTGCTAACCTTTTCCCAATCATATACGTGCAGCTGAAGGACTTGAGACTGCGGATCTTTAACTGTAAGCTTGAAGTCCTCATTCCACACAGGGTTGAGTTTCCTCATTTTAATGGACGTTTTCTTTGCCGGAAGCCTTTCCCCACTAAGGCTGAGTTTAACATAAGGATCGGATGATCCCAACAAGTCCATCTTTAAAAGTTTGAGCGCCCTTACAACCTTCACATGTAATATGCCTACAGGCTTCTTTGTAGCCCCTCTATGGGGATGGGACAAAACAATTAGAGAAAAGAGGTGAGTGATAAAAAAAAATGAAGCTTGAAATTAAAAGGCTTCAACAAGTGTGTTAACAACATTTACTAGGGAAAGCATGGGAGAAGCTTGAAATTAAAAGGCTTTATAATGCTTATGCCAATAAGCTAAGTTACAGAATGTGTTTGACACAGGTGTATTTAAGTTTTTCTCATATTTGGAAGGTTTTTGGAAGATCATATTCCCAAACCCATGTTCAAAAATACGTTGGAGTATGAATGTCGGACACAGATGTTTCAAAAGCATGAAGAGTCATAGTAACATAGCTAGTAAGTAGAAACTAATTGACATAGCCTAATAGCAGTAAATAACCAAGAAACCACGCAGAACCAAATAGCGTCTAACAATTTCATTGCTTGTATATCAGAACTAAGTCTAAATATGATTTTTACTACAAAAAGTAGAATTACTTACACTGAACCATCAAGAATCGGGATTTCAAGAGTTTGTGGCCAGAGATATAAGCTGGCAATTTGTTTTCTTATCATTTCCTGCAGGCAACAGAAAAGACAGTGCACTAAGAATCTAAGATAACGTATGCTAGAAGAAGATCCTATGGGATTTGTATTCATAAAATGTATTCCCTTGATTTCGAAGTATTTTTCGTGGTAAATGATTAGCATCTCTAGTTTTTAGATTAGATTGCCTTTCGGGTATAGGTGTATGTTTAACTGTAGCAATATGCATTTTGCTCTTTTATGATACCTGCATTTGCATTTAGTAGCAACCGTTCGCAAATTAGCGTAGCTTAAACATTACCCTATGCTATCAAGTGAAAGCGCGTGCAAATAGTTTTTCAAGATGAAGAGATGTAAGATGAAGTGGTGGAACAATACACATTACTGAATATGGTTAAAGAAAAAAAAACTAGATAATTCATCTGTTCTTATTTAGGCTTAAGACTAAACTTAATAATTTATATACATATATATTTGGATTTCACTAATAAGTACCTTAACGACATCTTTTAAGGTTACAATATATAGTAATATTTTATCCCAAATGCATTGAGAATTGAATAATGATCACAACTTCATTTAATACAATATTTATTATTGTAAATAGAATATTAACTAGCCCTAGCAAAATCCATTTTATTATTACCCTATGATCATTTTAGCAGTTTTGTTATCAATCCAAAGGCCAACCAACCTATAAATAATTAAAGTAAATATCCAGATCAAAGTCAACTTATAGTAGTGGCGTACTGTTGGTCACATCTAAATGATTGATATGCAAAAAATTGTAAACAATCTTCCAGAAATTCAGACAATTCACACACTAAAAAGAGTGAGGGAGATAAATGAAAACCTGGATATATTGATACAATCCTGGAATTGCCATAATATCACCTCCCAATAATTTCAGTCCAAAGTCAACTTGTGGCTGCATATTTGTTTGACATGCATTCATCAAAACTGGTTATTATAGGAGTTTTTTTTTTTGCTTCATTTGGATCTTTTTAACTGGAAACCTCTAACACAGGGCACCAAAATGAGATCACAAAATTCTGCTTTGTATAATTTACATTACTAGTTTACCTTCTCCATCAAAGAAACTGCTATCCTAGCAAAACAAGGGAATGTTGGCACAAGAGGCTTCATAGCTATCCGAGGTGCTACACATATTTGTACATCCAACAACTGAGAACAAGCATCCATGGACATTTTTTAAGATATACTCAATATAAGCACATTCTTAATGAAAATATGCAAGATACCAGAACATTGTTAATTAATATTATCGTCAAGCTATGTTACTTGGATTCAAGTATGAGTACAGATATGAATTTGTCCAACACAATTACGTTCAATGTAAGTTTTCAATTTATTTGGAGGGTACTTGGAGGATTATATCCCAATACCTATGTCTAGATATATGCCGGACATAGATAGTTCAGAAAAAAATAAAGAGTCGAAGCAATATATATATCACGTCTTATCACATTAGACGTATGGTTATGTGAAATGCTATCAATAAACAAATGGAGGGAAAAAAAAATAAATTAGATGTAGTTGATATTCAGGTACTGTGATGACCTCACTGCATTTTGACATCAAGAAAGACATGTTTGTGTTTCTCATCTGAAATTTATTGAAGAAAAGTACTTGAGTCAATGCTATTTCAATCGCACTAGGAAAGCTTCACCATTTGTCATTTGCATCACCTCAAGCTCTCAACAACCTACTATATTTAAGATATGGTTTAGAAGCTCTTCAAACCTGAAGTGCGATTTCAAGAGACAATAACTTCACCACCAGAGTGATGTCAGGATTTCCAGCCCATCTAAGCACTGGTTCGAATACTAGTTCATTTTGATTGGTTTCAACAACTTTGATACCTGCCAGTTTGATGAACAAGAACCACATTTAGTAAATAGCAACCAATAGAACATTCCAAAGACGATTAAAAAACTCCTAAATATATAGTCATGATCCTCAAATATGAAATGCAGGTATGTTTCATGTTTTGTTAAGTACTTCAGTCAGCAGCATGGATAAGATAGAAAAACTCTTAAACAATATGCTGTAAATTCTAGTAATGAGTTATGTCAGCAGTATGCCATTGGAGACGATTCTTACCATGAACTATAGGAGGAATAGTTCCAAGACTCAAACTCTTGAAATACATTGATATTATGCGAAACTTGCCAGTGTACTCTGCAAATATGAGCTCCACTGTGCTTCTTATAATACCGCTAATTGCCTAAGAAGAAGTACATGCAAATTGTATATGTTAACTTAATAGTTGATGATAAATTCAATTCCAGAACTTGAATGGTACATTGTGCTTTATTGTCTGACAAGTTCAGCGTGTTCAAAGAAAGAAAATGTATTGCAGGACTCATCAGTCATCACCTTATTGAGGAAAGGCCACATGTCGGAGATAAACCTATTCAACCAGTCAATCTGCCCTTCATACAAGGGACTGAATTAATAAATGAAACCAAGAAACCAGAAGAAGAAACAAATGGCATTGGTTTAAAGCGTGAGCAGAACCAATCTTGGAAACTCACTCGATCATAATCAGGGTGTTTCATCCAGGAAGGAATCTCAGGCAAAATATCAAGCAGGGAGCTGGTATCCAAATCATGAAGTGGCCTTATTATTGGATCCTGCAAATTTTATGGTTAGAATTAGTTAGAAAACATTGCTCCTAATGAATATCTCGAATTGACAATTCCAAAGTCCAAACTAAATGGTGTTCTAGCTAACATAAAAAATGAGTTAGTAACATGATTAATACAAATATTTGGCTAAACTCAACCGGAGGTTGGGATTCAGAGTTTGGCCTGAATTGCTCTTATCTATTACCAAATGATGAAATAACTAGAGCAAGATCAGAAAAAATTATAGAGAACTGAACTGCAACAGTCAAGGAAAAAAGAAAAAAACTAATGATTAGGAGGCGGGGGGAATCAGAACTGGGAAATGTTCGTTGACTTTTCTCAGAATCATTTGATTGGACAATTCACAATTGATCATCACATGAAAGCAGTGTTTTACCAAAACGTCAACACAGAAACCAAATGCCACCAGTGACAGGAACCAAATAGAATTCGCAAAACAAAACAAAAACAAGTGAAGAACTCTTAAATAAAAGCTTAGGAAATCAACGTCAAAACTAGCATGTTAGACTGGATATTAAATCATGAAGGAAAATAAAAAGAACCCCATCTCAAAGAAATATGTTACCTTTACATCTGCAGGCTCTTTGCGAATGAACAAGAGAAAACCAATGAACAAACCAATGGGAACTCCAATTCCAAAGCCAATGAATCCTACTAAACCCATAAATCCCATACTCCCATTACCTTTGATGATTATGTGAGTTTTGAAGAAGGAAATCAGATAAAAAAAGAAAGGACAGATTAACAGTTCGAATGTTCAGAGAGATTGTGATCAAAATTTAATGCAACAAAAAACGTGCAAAGAAGCAAAGAAAACGAAATCGGAAGCTAACGGATGGTGGGTCTTACAGGAAACAGCCAAAACAGAGTTCCGTTGTTGAGTACACGCGTCACACGTAGGCATTTTAGTCAATACACTATTATTTTATTTTTATTTTAATAATTAAAAAAAATAAAATTGATCACCTAATATCCTAAATTCTAAATTATATAACATGACTTTCATAGAACATGGCCAGCTTCGTTATTAATACTAGTCTAGATAGACGATGGCTAATCCACAAAAGTTGGTAAAATAAAAAAATAAAATATAAAAAATATAGATAAAAAATTATTTAACTACGTATAATATTTATTAAAATGAAAATAAATAAAGAAATATTTTTTAAAAAAATTTATTTAAGTGCACTTAATATTTAATATTTATTTGATTGAAGAAAAAGTAGGGAAGCAATTTTTTTTAATTTTTTAAAGAAATTAAATCGTGTATATAACCTTATTAATATATTGTATTTTGATTTTATAAAAAAATTTATCATTTATTAATTGAGTTAGTATTTATTTGATTTGTGTCACTAAATTTAAAAATTTTATAAAATAAAAAAAAAAAGAAAAGAAAAAAAATCAAACAAAGTCTTTTTATTAGTTACTCAACCTCCCGAGGTTGATACTAAGAGGCTAAGATTTATAGCCATTTAAATTAGGGGGGGGAAAAAAATCAAGTTTACGTAAGCTGGAAGGTCGGCTACGTTGTAGTAATGGTCATTCTCATAGCCACGTTAAAATCATTTACTATAAAATATAAAAATAAATTTTTATTTGAAATAATAAAATAAAATTTTTAATTATTGTAACCGAATCAAATTTTAAATAAATAATAGATTGAATTTATTCAAAAGTTAAATAATTAAGTTCAGCCAATATGAGTTGAGTTGAAATTTTAATGTTTTATCAATCAATTTAAATCACTATTTATATAATAAAAAATTTTATTTAAATTTAATTATAAAATATATCAATCTTTTTTTATATTTTTGAATAATGATATCAAACCAATTTTAAATTTAAAAAATTTTAAACTATAACCTAAATTGATTAAATTCGCGAACATACCTTCGTTGAATGAATCTACCTTCCTTGAATGAATCTAAGGCTCATAAAGTGGGGGAAATCCCTCCCGAGGTGTGATTCACCCACCGCCGCTCCAGTTTTTACTTGAAGAGAAGAGATCCAACTGAGTAACTAGATCTTTGGTGGGGGAAGGTAAAAGGAAGAAATCCCTTTATCCACCCAATTTTTATTTTATTTTGTTTTATTTTTAATTATATTAATTTAGTTCGAACATAAAAATATTTTAGTAATTTTTAATGTTATTTAATGCAAAAACAAATTTTATTTCTCAACATATATTTTATTGTTTAATATGTATATAATTTTTTAACATAAATATAATTTTTAATTATTATTCAATATAAATATAATTTTAATAATTTTTAATTTTTATTCAATGTAAATATAATTTTATTATTTAATAAAAATATAACTTTAATAATTTTTAATTATTTATTATATATACATACTTTTAAATCAAATATATTTAATATCATTTTTTATTTTTACTTCACTATCACCATTATAATTAAATCTAAATATATATCCAGCATTAATTTTTATAATATCTAATTTCTCTATTATTAATATTTTTAATCCCATCAAAATTAATTTTATCATTAATTTTACAGTTAATTTAAATGGACATTAATTAATTATGGCCTTAAAACATGATTCTAGAATTGCAGTGCTGTGTCTTCCTTTCCTGCCGCATCGAAAATTGGTCGTTGCACGAAATCTTAAGAGAGAAACAACCAAAAAAATAAATAAATAATTCAAAATTGAGAATGATTGAACGCGAATTTAACTTCGACTCCTCCAATTACCATTGGGATTGATAAGAAAAGCTAACAAGATTTTGATGATCTTTTGCATTTTTTGGGTGTTTCACGTGACGAAGCCCCTTTTCTCTTTTCAATTCAAATCCAATGGTACTTTTGAGTCAATGGTTCTGTAATTTTTTTTACATTAAAAATTATAGTTTAATTAATTTATATAATAAATTTTTAAAATATTATTTAATAAATTTAAAATTTAAATATTTAATTAAAAGAAGCTTAAATTAATGCAATAATATTTCAAAAAGAATTTTCTTTTGTAAAAATAAAATTATAACATGGAAATAAAAAAACGACGAATATTAAGATTTAAATTATAATACGTATGACTCAAATAAATTAAAATTAAAATTTATTTTATTTTTTTATGGCAGCTATCATATTGTTGTTGTTGTTGCTTTCTTTTTTTTTTCTTTCCCTTTGAACCAGCGTTTTCCTACTTCAATTGGTTGGTAATGATGTAACTTTATCTAATTATCTTTTAGGTTTTTCAATTTTACTTAACATGAATTCTTTGTTCACCTTTCTAGTAGCTTTGATGATTAATGGATCTTAATTTCAAAGTCAGTTCAATAATATGCTAATTTGGACTTTATGAATTCATCATCAAGAATCACGTCGCATACAAAAATAATTGTAACTTAGACTTTGACCAAGGACTAGAAGCAATAATACCTTTCTTGAACTTCTAAACTCTTTTTATTTTTTCCTTTTTTTTGGCTAAAAATTAATTTAAATAGCTTGATAATTTTAATAAATTCTTGGACGTTACGAGTTTAAGAAAGTTTTGACGTGTATCGTCTTTAACACATGAGCTATGATTGTCAGATTATGAGAATCTTTTCTCTTTTATTCTTCTTCTCCTTAAAATTAATCATAGATGTATTCGTATACCAATTCTTTTATTAAGCTTCTAGGTCATTCTCGACTTTTGTTATTTTTTTTATATAGATTTTCAACTTTGAATTTGACCTAATAAGCTCTAAATGATTATTTTATTAATAAAAATATTTTTATTTAAATTCAAAATAATCAAAAATAATTTACAATATTTCAATATTATCTGAATCATTAAACATGACTAATTAAATCCAAATTAATGAGTCAATGTTTGAACAAGGCCTTTGAAGTACTCATCAAATTAATTCGGTTTAATTTATGAATATTTTCAGAACCATAACAACATTAAAAGGAATTAAATTCTGACAATAGTTTTCAAATTTAAACCTTTTATTGTCAAATTTCAAACTATAAAAATAAAACCAACCTGCACATTTCATTATAATTTAGACACCAAATATGCAATTAACCTATGATGTTTCTTGCTTGATGGTGGGCTCGGGGGGTACTTCATCAAGCATTCATTAAGTTAATCAGCAAATAACATGGCATGGCCGAAAAAGCAATCAAATTTAGTTAATTTCACATGTTAACGAAATGAATTTAACAATACTTTGATTTGTCGTAAGTTAAACAAGCAAGGTGCAATGAACCAAACTCCCAAAGTCATAATCTGAAATACAAAAAAAATTCTGAATATTAAAGTTTGAATCTAGACTTATTGAATATCATTTTCTAAATGTAATTGCATGAATCGATTAGAGATTTCACTGATCGAGCTACAACTTGAGAAATTTTTTTCCTTGCTTAAGCCCAAGCTAAGCTGACTCAGACTTACTCGAAAACCTATTTCACAATTTAAAATAACATTTAAAATTTATTTTGTATTAATATTTATAATTAAAACTTAAATAAAAAATAGTTTATTAAGTAATTCAAGTCGATTTGAATTTCAAAAACTCTAACACGACTCTAAGATAATTTTATAATTAATTAAATTAAATTTGAATTTATAACTAAGTTCATAACATCCATCTCAATGGCTCCCAAAGCACCAAAAATATCAATCTAGAAAGCAAAAAATAAACAAACTAGATTCTTGGCATCTTAGTGGTCTGGACCCTGTTGGCTTTAATGGAGGATTTTGTCTCCCTTAACTATACCGTTCTCTAAGCTGCCAAATTACACAATAATTTTTTTTGTGAGTTTCACTGGTAATTGTTCTGTTTAAAAATGGGTATTAAGTACTAACCCAATACATTTGTTTAAATTAATTAATAATCAATTTTAACAAGGATTTTAAATATTATCAATATTCATTGAACATGTTCATTTTGCTTTTATATCTTGGGTACTTCAGTTTTGTCACATTTATATGTTCGATTAATTTATTTTTTAAAGTTAAATAATATTTATTTACTTTTATAATAATAATAATAATAAACAGAGTTGCAGATTAGTAGCTTGATGCATTGAATTTCCAACAACAAGGAGACCTGAACAAAGAGGGTTTCTGCTCCTTTTTTTCTTGGCTCCATGTCAAAATTATTACTAATTTTTAA
>JAQSVH010000009.1:8629870-8646036 GCA_029448705.1 Adansonia digitata
ATAATAATAATAATAAACAGAGTTGCAGATTAGTAGCTTGATGCATTGAATTTCCAACAACAAGGAGACCTGAACAAGGAGACCTGAACAAAGAGGGTTTCTGCTCCTTTTTTTCTTGGCTCCATGTCAAAATTATTACTAATTTTTAATTTTTATTTTTTAATTCTCATAGCAAAAGAAACTTACTTAAAAGCGAATATACAAATCCCAGCCGAATTTAAAATTACGAAAAAGGACTTTTTTATATATACATATATTATTAAATGTGTACGACTAGAACATAACTATATATATTATTATATATATGTATATACATACAATTTAGACATTAATTTTTATATAAATATGTTTTATTTTTTTACCACTTTAAATTCTTTACCATTTGCCACAAACTTTCATTTCGTGCTTTTTAAGGATAATTATTTCATTGTATTTTTCTGAACGATTAAGGATGTATTCTTTAAAAAATTAAACTCAAATTAATAATAAAAAATATATTTATATAATTTAGTTGATTTCAATGGTAGAACTTTTTTTTTTTAATTTTCTCGTTGCGTCATGGGAATAAAAGGAAAAAACCAAATATTTAAGTTAAATTTTTTTCATCAATTAGCAGAAAAATGAAAGTGACAATTTCTTAAAAAAAAAAAAAAAGCGAAAAAGGGCAGATAGTTGGATAATGTTGAAAGACAACATCTACATTGGCTAGTTTGTCCTTTTCAGGTAAATATGTTTTTGGGTTATTGTACCTTATTTATTGCTGTAATAAATAAAGGGTACAAACTCAGGTATAAATACAATGAACAAAATACACAAAAGTTCATTTTCATACTAAATTTGGTAAGGAAATTTTTTTTTATTTTTTCCTATGATAGGAAAAAAATTTGTGGTTCATTAATTATTTACTTAAAATAACTATATAAGTGTTAGGGAGAAAAATATCATAAACAAAATAGATATAATAAGAAAATATGACATAAATATGTTTAATATATACATTATATTTGTATAAAATTTTGACATATTTAGATAATAGTAAGATTTACTATAGGATTTCTTATGTTAATTATGAAATATTATTGAAAGAAACAAATTGTTTTTTGTTTTAATGGTAACTTTATACAATAATAATTAAATCTACATGAACACATTATTTAAAGATCTTTGAAAATATCATGATTTATTTACAATAAAAACTTGTTCGGAAATTATATTTTTTGGGTTCTTATTTTTTTTTTTCAAAAAAGGAAACCCATTATTCTTCAAAATTGTAAAGAGATTTATGCTATCAATTGTTTATGAATTATTATTATTATTTTTTAAACATGATAATACCAAATGGCCAAAGCCATAAACATGGCTACACATGGGCATGCAAATCCAAGTCAAATATATTAAATCCAAAAGCTTCCTCCATTTTTAATTCATGAAAATAATTTTAATATAATTCAAGGCTCATCGGAACAGATTAGGATGACAGCATTTTTTTATTCATTTTAAAAATTATTTCTAAAATAATAATAATATTAAAAAAGAATAAGTCCTGTTTAGGCATGTTAGTGCTAAAAAAAACAAAAAGAAAATTGGTTGAAACTCAATTATTGTATACTTTAGTCAATTTCAAATTTCACCAACACAAATCATAATTCTTTTTTATAATGGAGTTACAAAAAACATACAAAATAAAAGTTTTATTAATGAAGGTTTTTAGACATGTTTAAGATTAAGTAATATATTATTTAAGATTGGTTAAATCTTAAATCATATCTATACCTACAAATTAAAAGTGATTTAATTACTATTTTAGGAATATTTTTAGTTTTAATATATTATTTTTATTGAATTAAAAAATTATTTATTAATATATTTTTTAAAAATATCATCTTAGTCAAATATTATATTAAATATAAAATATTATGTGCAAGAATCTTATTGAATGTCTTTAAGACAACATAATAGAAAATATAGATATAAAAAAATCAGTGAAATAAAAATAAAGCATAAAATTACATTTCATTGATTTTTTTATTTTTTATTTTAAAAAAGAGATGTAAATAAAAACTAAAGCTTAAGTTATCTTTTTGTAAATATTTTTTATAATTATTATATAATAATATATTCTTTAAAAATATTAAAAATATTATCACCCTTTATATTTAATATAATATAATAATCATAAATAATAGATTAATTAGTCTTAAAAAATATTCTAAAAATCTGAGTCTTCAAAACCCCATATGTATATACATAAATGAAAAAGTAAAGAAAACGTTACCTGTCTGTACTCTTTAAACCTTTTTCTAGCTTTTCTTTTCTATTTCTTTTAACACCCTTATATATATATATATATACACACGTAAATATTTATTTATCTGTCCATCTATATCTATCTTACTCTCTTTCTGAAAAGTGAAAACGGAGCTTTCTTTCTCTCTCTCTCTCTCTTTCTTTGTGAACAAAAAACCTAGCGGGTTCAGGGAAAGCCCCTTCCTGAAGATCTACTTTGTTGAAACTCAAGCTTAGATAGAGATTGCAGAGAAAAGGATAGTAGATAAGCTCCTTGTCATAAAACTTTTTATTGTAAGGTAAAACCAAAGCATTTCTTTACCTCCTAAAACCCTAACACAATTCCAGTTTTATTTAGCTATCTTTGTTTAGCTTCTTTTTGTTTTTTTTTGGGCTCTTGTTTGGGTTTTCTTGCTTTATGTGTGATCTACCTTGGAATTTGTGCAAACCGTTATTTATATAGTTCTTGAACTGAATCAGATCCATGGAATTTGGTTTTTATTCATTTAACTTCCTGGATGCTTACTTTTTTTTATTTTTATGGGAGGGTTTTGTACTTTTGCTTGCTTTGTGGTGTTTTAGGAAGATCCGCGCTGGGTTTTTAAGTCAAGGTTTTTAATTTGCATTTTTTCGTGTGGGGTATTTTTGGGTTTCTGATTTTGTATGGAGCTGCTATTAGATTCTGTGTTCTGGTTGTTTATTTTGTTTTTTTTTTCTTTTGTACTGATCTTTATTAATATTGATTATTCTTAATGGTGAAACATAGTTTGAAAAGTAAATTTGTGATGATGTTTCGGTGCTTGCGTCATTGAATTACTTCACTATACATTTTTTTGTGAATAAACTGGTTAACTATACCTGTTTGTGAAACTTTTGAGGTTCACTGTATATGATTCTGATGATTTTGTTTCTGGATTTGTAACATATTTTGTTATAAGGCTTCGACAAATGTCTTGCTCGTGATTTATGGTAGAATTTGGATGTAGTTCATTTTACATTTTGATTTTGGTACTTTGATTTCTTTATCTTGTATTTATGTTCTAAAGTTGATGGTAGTTTATCTAGTTTGACTGATTTTGAGTCAGGTTTTGACTTTGCAGGTGCCTTTGGAGGAGGAATTTGTTTGTATCATCTGTTTGTCTTCTCAGGGACTGGAGTTGAGAGTATCTGCCATTTGATACTTCTTCGAGTTAATAGTAAAATTCCTGCATGGGTTGGAATAATCGACAATCTATATCTGGTAGATGAACGGGAAATTGCATAAGGTCTCGACAGCAGTGTGTTAACGGATTGGATTGCAAGCATTAGATTCGCATCTCCTGATTGCAGCTGGGGCTGGAATTTTGCTCTGTTGGCAGTTATTGTGGCACTGATTCTGTGAAAGTGCATTTAGTTGCTCGCTAGTTCTGCTGTGCCAGGGCTATTGTTAGATGTACATCCCTCTTATTGCAAGCTTTGGAGAAAATGGGCTGGACTGTTTGCTTTATCTTGGAAAATCATGTTTAATGAAAGAAGTTGCTAATGTCTAGCTGAATGTCTTATGATGGGTAGCATCTCACCTCAGGAGATTAAGTCATTGTGAATCAGTACTGCACTGTAACTTGTATATCGTCTGAAAATCTAGTTAACATGGAAGCTGATCGAATGGATGCTAACCGCCAACCAAGTGTCCTTCATCGGATGCTTCCTGCTGTTTTACCTGTTCTTCTAATATCAATTGGATATGTTGACCCTGGAAAGTGGGTTGCGACTGTTGAAGGAGGCGCACGGTTTGGTTTTGATTTGGTAGCGCCTATGCTTCTTTTTAATTGTGCTGCCATTCTGTGTCAATACCTGTCAGCTCGAATAGGTGTAGTGACCGGACAAGATCTTGCTCAGGTAGAGTTCATTCTTTTTGTGCTTGTGCATGTTACAAGCTTTCTTTCTCTCCTATTTTTTTTTTTTGCTGTATGTGCATAGGTGTTTGTGCATTTTTGTGGGTGTCTCTTTTGCTCTTTTCATGATGTTTTATTTATTTCTTAATTTGTGGTGATGATAGATTTGCAGTGATGAGTATGACAAGTGCACTCGTATATTCTTAGGAGTTCAAGCGGAGCTTTCTGTGGTTGTGTTGGACCTTACCCTGGTAGCTTTCTTGTTGATGAGCTTTTATAATACCGGCTTCCTTTTCTAAATTATGATAGAACTAAGGCAACTTTAATTTTTTATTTGCACTTTATAAAGGAAATATTTGTTTTATTCTCGCAACAACTGTCCATATTTTCCCAGGTTTTGGGTGTCGCGCATGGGATTAATCTTCTTTTTGGGGTGGATATGTCCGCTGGTGTTTTTTTAGCTGCCCTTGATGCTGTATTATTCCCAGTTTTTGCCACCCTCTTGGTACGCTAGACTGGTTCTTTTTATTGCACAATCTCTCTCTTGCAACATCATAACAGTCTAAACAATTTTCAATATTTAGGATCACTGCAGGGCAAGTTTCCTATGCATCTATGCAGCGGCTTTCATATTGCTTTCGTATGTTTTGGGAGTGCTCTACTGTCAACCAGAAATATCTATTTCCATGACTGGGGTGTTAACCAAGTTGAGCGGGGAGAGTGCATTTTCCCTAATGAGTCTTCTTGGAGCAAGCATCATGCCTCACAATTTTTATCTACATTCTTCTCTTGTTCAGGTATCTCTGATTGGACTGTGTATATGTGTGTACCATTCTTGTCTATGAGCTGCTTATTTGGGGTTTCAATTTCGACCGATAGGAGAATCCTGTATTGCCTAGAAATTTATTTTAACTAAGAATTTGACATATTCTTTGACAATACTTAGATTTTAGAAGCCATTTTAGAATCTTTGCATATGGATGATGTCCTTGTAACCTGCAAGCTGAGTTAAAGATGTTTGTATATGTTTTCAGCTTATGTCATTGTTAAGCATGTACAATTTGTTTATCATGCTTGAGGTTTTTTTTTTTTAAATTTTTTCTTTTTTTTTTCTCTGAGTTCTTCATTCAGCTAAACTGAATTCCAAGTACTAATTTTCATTCAGCTAACTGTACTAATATTTAAGTTAATTTTCTCTTGTTAAGTCTTATGCTTATTTAGGTTTCAGCCATTGTTTTTCTCGCTTATTAGAAATATATAATTTTGCAGTCCACCTACTTTCGCCTGAATTTGTTGCATGGCAGCATATTGAGAATGTATGAATTTTATAATTGGTGTCATGATTTTCTTCCAGTTTTCTTTCTTCCTGTTTGCAAGAGTCACTTTTTCCAGATCATGTTCTATGCCATGTTAACAGTATACGAGGTCGATTATGGCCTGCTGTTTGCTGGTACTTTTTGGAGTTTTTGCTGCTTGGCATGACTGAGCTTTTATAGTTATGATAGTTTTCTCAAAAATAGCGGAGGTTGATGTTTATTACACCATACTTAAATTTTATAGGGCATACCATTCTCAAACTGTGGGATGAATTGGTTCACCTTTATCTATTTGGTGCTTACAATTTTATTTGGTACTTTTTTATGCTTGTGAATTTTTTTTTTTGGAAGTTTAATTTTAATGCTGTTCATTGTCGACTTTCTGAAATTTTGTTCTCACGTCCGCAGGAGCATCAGGGTCCACCAAATATTTCTAAGAGTGCCTTATGTCACGACCATCTTTTTGCCATCTTATGCGTCTTTGGTGGTATTTATCTAGTAAATTTCATGCTGATGAATTCAGCTGCAAACGTGTTCTACGGTGCAGGCCTTGTCTTGGTTACTTTTCAGGATGCAATGTCACTAATGGAACAGGTTTTTTTTTTTTTCTCTCTTTTCTGATAAGCTATTGGTTGTGGTGACTTTCAATAATCTTGTTTAAATATTTCTCAACAATTCAATTTATATGTGGATATTAATAAATTCCTTTTAAAAATGATTAAAACAGGCATTTAGGAATGGTATACTGCTGCGAGTCTTTTTGATGGTTATGTTCTTATCTAATCAACTCACTGCATCAACCTGGAATCTTGGTGGGCAAATTGTCCTGCACGATTTCCTTGGGCTTGACATACCGGGTTGGCTTCATCGAGCAACAATCAGAATTATAGCAATGGTTCCAGCTCTTTATTGTGTGTGGACTTCTGGAGCTGAGGGGATATATCAGATGCTTATGTTTTCGCAGGTTATGGTTGCCCTTCTGCTTCCGTCTTCAGTGATCCCCCTGTTTCGGGTTGCCTCCTCAAGACCAATTATGGGCATCTATAAGATTTCTCCGATTGTGGAGTTCCTATCACTGGTGACATTCATGGGAATGCTGGGCTTGAAGATAATCTTTGTGGTAGAAATGATATTCGGGAATAGTGATTGGGTTAGTAATTTGAGATCGAATACTGGGATTGGCATGTCTGTTCCTTTTGTTGTTCTTCTTGCTACTGCTTGTGCATCATTTTCTCTGATGCTTTGGCTAGCAGCTACTCCTTTAAAATCTGCCAGTTCCCGAAGTAAAGCTCATGCATGGAAGTTGGATT
Source organism: Adansonia digitata (assembly GCA_029448705.1). NCBI lineage: Eukaryota > Viridiplantae > Streptophyta > Magnoliopsida > Malvales > Malvaceae > Adansonia > Adansonia digitata. The sequence goes on from JAQSVH010000009.1 coordinate 8,636,657, forward strand.
ACAGAACTGTTTCTGAGGCAGCCCTAGAGAGAGAGGAAAATGATTTAATTGAAACTAGATATCTTGAAGAGGAACCTGTTTATATGCAGGAAAGATCATCAGCACCGGAAAAGTCCATCGAGAGTCATTCAGATATATCTTTGCCTGAAACAATTATGGATTCTGACCAGGAAATACGTTTGGCTACTGTTAATGAAGACTCTTCTGATGGCGTATATCCTAGCTCCTCAATTTGTAACACCGAGGAATCAACATCCATCTTTGAGTCAGCATCCCCTGTAGTTGATGAGGTAGCAGATGATGATTCACCTGGCTCGAAGACTTTGAAGATTGAATCGATGATTCCTCTGGAGAAAACAGTGAGTTCAGAGGGAGATCTGCAGATTGGAAAAGATGATGACGATGGAGATACTTGGGAGCCTGAAGAGTCATCCAAACCTCCTTCTGGAAGTATTTCCTCTTTGACACCAGATGGCCCTCCTTCATTCAGGAGCCTCAGTGGGAAAAGTGATGATGGTGGGAATGGTACTGGAAGTCTCTCTAGATTAGCAGGATTGGGTCGTGCTGCAAGGCGTAAATTAGCTGCCATTCTTCTTGAATTTTGGGGCGAATTGTATGATTTTCACGGGCAACCTACCCCAGAAGCAAAGATGAAAAAATTAGATATATTATTAGGTGTTGATTCAAAACCATTAAAAGTGGATACAACTGGGAAGGAGTATGGTGGGTGTTTCCCTTCAGTAGGAGGAACAGGATCTGATGTGCTTAATAGTTCAAGTCTGTATGACTCTCCGAAGCAACTGATGGTGCAAAATAGTATTGATTTATCGTATGGGTATTCGAGGGGATCTTCAGCATTGTGGTCAAACAACATGCAATTATATGATGGTTGTGTTCAAAATTCTAGCCGTAATGTTGATTCTGGTGAAAAGTGGTCCTCTAGTTTGTGCACCGCGCCATCCGCTGATACACGGGATTATCAACCAGCTACAGTGCATGGATATCAGATTAGATCTTACCTCAATCGAATTGCTAAAGATAGAAGCTCCAGTTGTTTGAATGGTCGGATGGAATTATCAGCATCAAAATCTCCTGCCTTGGACCCTACAAATTATAGAGGCTCCCGGCCTTTTGCGTTAGGGCAAAAATCGCACAATGGGATAACTCCTGCTCAACCCCCTGGATTTGAGAATGTTGCAGTTTCTAGAAATAGTCCATTACAATCCAAAAAATCTTATCATGACATCAGCTTCTCTGGAATTAATGATAATTCTGGGATATCAGTCAATTCAAAGAAGTATCATAGCTTACCAGACATATCTGGGCTCTCTGTTCCTCCTCGGGATCTATACATGTCTGAGAAGAGAGCTCAGTGGGACAGTTCCGTTGGATATGGGTCGTCTATTGGTCGGACAAATTACGAAACATCCATGTATTCAAATGCTGGGTCAAGGGCAGGAGTTTCATTTTCCTTTAATGAGCCTTCTCATTTAAAGGGTTACAGAGATCCTTTGCCCTTACCATTGAGTTCAGGTTCAGAGAGTGGATCCCTTTGGTCTAGACAGCCTTTTGAGCAGTTTGGTGTAGCTGAGAATAGATGCACTGCTGGCAGTGAAACACTTGGAAGTGGGTTGAACTCAGTAACTCGGGATACTGCTTCTAGTGTGGATTTAGAGTCTGAGCTTCTTCAATCTTTCCGACATTGTATAATAAAGCTTTTGGAATTAGATGGGTCTGACTGGTTGTTTAGACAAAATGATGGAGCCGATGAGGAGTTAATTGATCGCGTAGCCGCAAGGGAGAGGTTACTTTATGATGCTGAAGCTAGGGAGATAAACCAGGTTGTTCGTGTGCGTGAACCTCAATACCTGTCTTCTGAAAGGAGGTCCGGGTCTACACCGATGAGTGACAAGGCAAGTTTTGCCAACTTTTCAATTTCATCAGTGCCTCATTGTGGGGAGGGCTGTATTTGGAAAGTGGATTTGATAATAAGTTTTGGAGTGTGGTGTATTCACCGGATCCTTGATCTTTCACTAATGGAAAGCCGACCTGAGTTGTGGGGAAAATACACTTATGTGCTTAATTGTCTCCAGGTATATTTTTTGTAGTTGCTGCTTTATCTAGTTAATGCATGTATACATTGCGTAAATTTGTTGACTGTGTATTGTTCCCCTAGCAGTTGAGTATTATGGAGTGAGTTGTTCTCGGGGTATTATGTCATGATTGATTTCTTTTCTAAGTTGTCATGTTTGTTTCATCTGTTGCACTTAGTGAACAAGATCCCCCTGGTTTTACAAAGAGTTATGTAGGTTCAGTTTTTCCGACTTCTTTCAACATTCTTATTCAATTAGCAGGAATTCCTTTCAATGAATGGCATTATAAAAATTTCTTCTTACGTCATTACTGATGTTGTACCTTGATTGCCCTTCCATAAAAAGAAAACTTGTGTTGGTTGGATTATACATTCATGGTTATGCAATTTAACTATTTTTGTTGTTGTCATTATTATTATTACTACTACTTAAATTTGGCAGTTGCTTTCCTTTTGTTTGTATGATTATGATGTATTAGTTGCAAAAACGATTGCGAGTGTTATTTCAGAGAGCCTATGCCTGATAGCCAATTTTTTGGACTTTTTTCTTTTTTGTTTGAGCTGAAGAATTTGTGGTAGTTATTGGTGATTTCTCCTTTATTTTGATTAGATTAAAAGTGATCATTCCTTGTTAACAGGGTGTGATAGATCTTGCGTTTTCAAAGCCTCGATCCCCAATGCCCCCATGCTTCTGCCTTCAAATCCCCCAGGAATATCAGCAGAGGTCCAGTCCTCCTGTTTCAAATGGAATGTTGCCCCCAACTGCAAAACCTGGCAAGCGTAAGTGCACAAATGCGGCCACGCTTTTGGAGATAATTAAGGATGTCGAGATTGCTATATCATGCCGGAAGGGTCGAACAGGTACTGCTGCTGGTGATGTAGCTTTTCCAAAGGGAAAAGAGAACTTGGCATCTGTCCTTAAACGCTACAAGCGTCGATTGTCCAACAAACCGGTTGGCACCCACGAGGGGCCTGGATCACGCAATTTCCCGACATCATTTCCAATATTGGCTTCTCACAGTTCATAGCTTCCGTTCCAGTTTCCCCCTACAGGGGTTCACGGTTAATCGAGCTGTTTGATTTTGAAAGGCAGCTCATGCGCTAATCCCACTTCTCAGAGGACTGTCAAAACCGAACTCCCCCAATCTGCCCTACTCTCTCTAATGTGTATTAAAAGCCATTGCTGCAATTGTATGTAATATATACATAGGATAAAAAGTTTATTAGATATGTTGTAATTGCAGCTGAATTAAAAGAAAAAATGGGTTCCAGGAAAGGTGGAATTTGATCTAATAGCAAATGTCATTTTTAGTTACCAAAGTCTTTTTATCATGTCTCTCGGTTTTAACTTGGCTTAATCTGGACGGTTACATATTTTGCATTTACATTATCTTGCTTGGAACTTTCTAACTGGTTGGATTATAGCTCTTTGATCTGCCAATCAGAGAAGTTTGTGGCTGAAATTTGGAGTTAGGGATTTTTGCAACTTTACCCAGAAGACAAACTTTAATAACTAGGAGGGGCACCACGATAGGACAAGTGGATGATTGCTGCCCTGAGAAGGCAGAAAAAAACATTGCTGACAGCTTCATTTTTATTCATTTGTTTGCTTCAGTTTCTCCAGATTTCTCTGATTAAAAAAGAGTAGTTAATATAGAAGAAGAATATAGCCCCTTTCTTCCATTGAAGTCTGGTTTGCCTTTGCAGGATGGGTTATGTTGTAGAGATATCTTTTCCATTGATCTTGCTCATCTTGATCCTAGGCCTTGCATTTTATCTTCTTGGAAGAGCTCAGGGTCGAAGTGAAAGATCTCCACCGTGTTTTGGACCACCTGCGCCGCCACCAGGTTCAGCTCCACCCTCACCTCCACCCCCACCAAGAAAATCATCATCATCCCAGGTTTAGAATTTTATGAGCTGCAGAAAGTTTGAGAGTTTTAAGAGCTGCAGAAAGTTGGGCTTCTGGTATAATACTGGTATAACGCATATTTTGCTCTTCATTTTCTTTCTCTTATGATTCTTATTTTCCATTGAAATGAGAATTATTAAGCTAGAAAATAGCAATGTTATTATAAACCAGTGTTTAGGATAAACCCTAAATCTGTACGAATAAGATGATGAATAAAAAAAAATGCTCCTTATATTATATGAAAATTAAGATGATGATGATGAAAATACGTATGTCTGATTTGATTTCTTAGAAATCCCTTGTTCTAGAGATTATGAGCCAAGCACATTGTCCATTTCAACATATATATATATATATATTCTTCTTTTTCAAAGGAATTTTATTTCGTGTATCTATTAATATAATTATACACCATCATGAAACAAAATGCTGCCATACAGTCTTAAATGAAGTAAACAGCCAGTAATGAAGTTTGAAGCATGTATCAGCAGCTGGTAGATAGGCCCAAGTCACATGAACCACAATTTCCAAACCTACCACTCTTTTTCTTTTTTCAAAGATTATCTTAGTATAAAAATTTATGTCATTTAATTTTTTTTATTTTTTAAAAATATTTATAGATGATATTTTTATTTTATATATATTTGAGTATGAATATAAAAATATAATATTTTAAAAAATATAATTTTATTAGATACATATTTATAATACGTACCTTTAAATTCGAATAATATAAATAAATCAAGATACTTAGAATATATATAAGGCAACTAATTCTGTTTTTTGTTTAATGTGTTGGATGTTTTGATGTTATAACCTTAAAAAAAGCTCACATGTCACTTAGGTAAGCTGCAAACGGCACGATTTTCATCTGACTTTACTTAGCTAGCAAGAATGTAAGATTGCCAATAACACGTGCAACATATTCATTTTTTTATTATTGAACTTTCTTTCTAGGATTTTACTGTTTCTCAATCGCTGAAGTTAGTAACTGCTTATTTATTTTTTATAATTGGGCTAAATAGATTTTATCTGCACTCATAAAATTTATAAATAATTTATTTTAATGAAAAAAATCGAGAAAGCAAAAAAATAAAAAGGAGGAAGCTTGGAATATGAACTTTCTCTTGTAATTTATAGTCTAATGATTGGGTTAATTTTATAATTATAAGTTGATTCTATATCGGATCATATCGAAATAGAATTATGTGCATTTTTACTTTAAAAAGCGACCGTTCAAATATATTTAAATAGATACTATACTTACATATCAATTTTATATTGTTATATTTTATGTTCATAAGCGAACTTTAGTTTCATATATTTTTAGTTACTTAGACTTTTTTTTTTAATTTTAAAATATGACAGCTGTTATAAGAAATTTATATTTTATTTATCAAAATTTTCCATGCTTTTTATCCAAAAACCCTTTTTGTCTTTCAAAATTCTCCCAAAAACCTTGATCTCATCACAGAAAGCAAGGCTTAGATGACGGCAATCCCATCTGCATAATAAGTAGCTTTTTTAATAATTAAATTATCAAATAATTTTTGCTTTATGTTTTAAGTATTTATCTTTTAAAAAAAGTTTTATTTGAATTTATAAGTTAAAAAAATTCAACAGACTCTATTTTCATAATTTTTTTTGATGTAATAAAATTTTACGATGCATAAATTCTTCTAATCTCGAATTTCAAATTTGATTGCAAATATTAAAATTATAATAATTCTCTCAATAGATAGGTGTCATGATATACCAACATTAAGAACTCAGAAAACACTAGTTGCTGTCGAGATGAACGACCTTAATTAGTTTATATGCAAATCAAACAGCCATGGCTGTTTTCCAGCCAGATTGGCGTGTGGATATTATTCCATCGGTTTCGGTTTATTCGATTTAATGAAATAACAATCGACCGATTGATTTTGGAGAAATGACCGAAAATAATTTAATCCAATTAAGTTAATTAATTTGGTTGATTAATTTAGTTTGTTAGGAGTTCATCCTCATCTTGATTAAGGATTGATCACTTCAAATATTATAAATCGATATAAATTATTTTTTAATTTAAAAAATATATTATTTTAAAATATTAATTCGGATGCATACTAAGTCAAAACCATTTTTTTCAAAAAAAAAAAAGAAAGGATCAACCGCTTTAATTTCTATAATTGTTAAAAAAATAAATTTATTTGATAAATTTAATTATCAAATTTTAAAATTAATAATAAATAAAATTATCTAAATTTAATAAAATTATTCAAATCCATCCGAATTAATCAAATAAAATATATTTCAACCGATTTCGAGGTTTGATGTAAGGCTTGCGGACTGCGGTTGGTAGGTGTGGGAGGATGATTTGAGGTCTGCAATTGAACTTCCTTATTTGACAATAGAGCAATTGTGGAATGCCACGTGTCATGTAGATATGGTTGAATAAAAATATTGTTAATTTTTTTTCCTTTTTCTCTCTTTAATTTCTCTATTTTTTCCCCACGATTATAACAAAGATTGTGGACCAAATTTTCTCTGCTCTGTTAATATATTTACTGTGTTAATAAAATCTTATTCTACAATATTATACAAATCATAATATATTTATAAATTACATAAACCATTAGAATATATATATATATATACATATATATGCTTATATGTATACACAGACCTTGAATATTGCAATTATTTAAAGAACTATTTCACTTTAGAAAAAAAAAATTGCATTCACATATCAATTTATGATTAATCATCCATATTAGATGATCAAAGAAATTAAACAACTATAATATAAATTATTCTTACAAATGAAAAAAAAAAAGTCATCAAAATAAAATGAATAAAATAAAAAGTTCATTTTTTTATATATTATAAGTAAAATTTTTAAATTGCAAAAGTCAAGTTAAAAAATTGACAAAGTTTTTTATTATATTATTTTTTTAATAATTTTTAATTATATAAATATATATTATCATATTAAATTTATTGATAAAAATTTTAAAATCCGATAAATTTTATAAAATAAATGTGTGATATTTTGTTGCAGCTGAGGCTGCTTCTTTTTTTTTTTTTTTACCTACTGCCATTGACATTGAAGGTGGAAGATTGTACCAAGCAAAGAGTCTTGTTAGCTCAACAAACAAAGTTTGATATGTAGAACTTTGAATTAGTCTTTCCTCAATCAGGTTATTTATTCAATTCGATAAATTTAATTTATTTGAATTAAGTTTTGAATATAAATTTTATCAATAAAGATCAAGTCGATGTAATTCGAATTAATTTTAATTATTAAAATATTTTTATTTAAATTTAATTATAAATATATAAATATTAATATAAAAATAAATTTTATTAATTATTAATAATAAATATGGATAATTTGAGAGAAACGGAACAGATTGAATTTGGGCCTTAACAAAAAAATTTAAATTTTTTTTAGAACACCATTTCTTGGAATATATATATATATATATATATATATATATATTGTTTATAAACACAAGCATGCCAAAGCCTAACTATTAAACAAAGCAATTTCAAACCGGACACAACTTGGCATGAAAGCGGTTGGAAAACTCTGCACATAGTTTAACTTAACGGTCCAGAATTAAAAAAAAATAAATTATTATTTTATTTCAATTTCAAATAAATAAAAGGATTTCGATGAAATTCTAAATAAATATATACATATCTTAATTTAATTTGAAAGAAAATGAAATTATGCTTGTCTCAATTACATGATTTTTTTTTCTCCTTGATCATTGAAAATAATTTTTAAAATTTTTTATTTATACGTAAAAAAAAATTTATTTCAAACAGATTTTTTGTTTATGTTAGCTACTTATTTAAATATAAATAAAAAATTTATTTGAATGTAAAAAAATTAATATTTATACCAGTATGATAAAAATATAAAAATTTATTTAAATAAAATGAGGAAATTCAAATAATTTTAATTATAATTTATTCAAATATCGAAATAAAATTCAAAACTTTTTATTAATTCGTATTAAAAAGGAAAAAGGTTGGTGAGTGAGAAAATGATTCCATATTGTTAGTTCATAGAATTTGGACTTTTGTTTTTAATTTTTATAGCTTTGTCCTTCTAAATAATTGGAAAATATACTTCTAACAAGATCTTGACAAAAAGTGAAAATATCTTTATTAATATTAAAATTTTTAACTAATTTAATTTCGCTAATTAATTAATGGATAAAATAATTTAAAGACATAATTAAAACAAACACTAAAGTCACTTACCTTTTTTATAAAATATATATATATTTTATGAAAACTACTAACAAATATAAAATATAATATACTTTTCTTAAATAAACTACCTTACTTTGTTGGTTGTTTTTTTCCAAAAAAAGAATAGAATTAAACAATAAGGTTGGCGAAAGCAAGTTTGTTGAAGTTTGAAAGAAAGAAAACAAAAACAATTCTAAGAGTTTTGAGGATAAGCTTCTATTTGAAAAAACTATGAACCACCACCAACCCCTATTCCGTGAAGTAAATATGGGGTAATTAATGGTCATGAAAATATTAAGTGCTTATTTAATAAAATGGTTAATTAAGTTTAATGTTACGCTGACTTAATTAGTGAATCACGTAAAAATTTGAATTAAAATATATTATTTTAAATTTTAAATGTTTTTAATGAATTTTATTTTTTAAAAATATTTACACATAAAAAATCTACTATTTTAAGTTTTTTTTTTCCTTTTACCTATAAGCTTGTGATGGTGATTAATCCATTAATTCATCGGTTTTAAGTTTTTATAAAACTTAGCATTAAATAGAAAAAACAAAAATGTTTAAATATTTTACACTAACAATAGTTACAAGACTGGTCCAACAACCCAAACCCAACCAAAGAGTTGGTACTCTGGTTTTTTGGGTTTTCCCCCTTTTTTTTGTTTTTTTAAATAATAAACTCTTGTCCGTTTCTTCATAAATTGTTTCAACAAACCCCAGTGGCCACTAATGATCGGACGACAATCTGATATCACTTACAAAAACATTGGCGACTAACATACTTAAAACAAATATGTAATCCATGAATTAAATTTAAATAATTTTTTTATTATTTAAACTTTAATTTGTATGAGTTAATTAAATCAAGTAAGTAACTTAATTTATAAATAAGTTATATTAAAATTAAAATTAATTGAACTAATTTGAGTTCGGATATTCAGGTTTTGCTTATGTTTTAACATCAAGGATGCATCTATAAGCCCAAATTACATCAAATTGATAAAATTAACATCGTTTTGCAGATTAAAGAAAAGTCATATATTAATATAATAGGCAAGTTGTTGCAGAGTTTTAAGACAACTATTACTGTATATTTGGCAAGTTTTTGCAATAATTATAAGGAAC
>JAQSVH010000009.1:8657470-8670187 GCA_029448705.1 Adansonia digitata
CGTTTCTCCTTGATCTCTAAAAGATTTGAAAAGAAAAGTGAGAACAGGGGAAAAAAGCGAGCATTATTGTTTGTTTTTGTGAACTCAATTTCACATAGCTTTAGCATGGTAGGTTATGCTCCTTTTGCTCTGTCCATGCACCTTCCCTGTTCCGGATGCATAGTTATTTCAAGTTGCATTTTTCTTTCTTAATGTAGATTTGGAACTGAAAATAATAGTATTACTTATGTTATGTACTCATATTAATCAGGTTCACTATCTTGAGGACGAATCTGCACCAACAGGAACTTGTGCTGTTTGTATTGTTGGTGGCGAACGGTCAGTTTGGCAATGAGCTCGCTTTTCCTTTTTTCTCCTATGCTCAATTCGCTGTTGTACTTTCTTATGTTTGCTCCAATTTTCAAGATGTTATGAAACCAGTTATGTTTTATCAACTTGAGTAGCAAGATTGAATGTTAGATCTATATGTAGGTCACTCATTGCAAATCTATCAGCTGCTAATTGTTACAAGTCTGAACATCTAAAGAGGCCAGAGAACTGGGCTTTGGGTACACCTTTCCTTTTATTTTCTTGGATTTGTCTTTGTTTTTGTTATTTGGTCGAACTATGCATTAAGGAAACTTACTCATTGGCAAAAATCCAATGTGGATGGTTGAAACGAACAATTTTATTTCTCTTTGGGTATAGCTTCTAGGACTAACTTACTCATAATATTTTTTAACGCAGTTGAGAAGGCCAAGTACTATTATATTGCTGGATTTTTTCTTACCGTATCTCCAGAATCCATACAGCTTGTTGCTGAACACGCAGCGGCAAATAACAAGGTATATTATGTCACAGATAACTGAAATCCTTCTTTATGCTTCTGTTCGCCGGCTTGGTGGCCTAACATATTTATTTTGTCCGCAGGTGTTCTCAATGAATCTTTCTGCTCCATTTATTTGCGAGTTCTTCAAGGACGCACAGGAGAAAGTTCTACCGTACGCTTCTATCATATTTTTCTGCAGTGCAAATTAATGTACGCTTAATGAAATATGTTGCTTGGTTTATGGTCTATCAGGTATATGGACTTTGTCTTTGGCAATGAGACAGAAGCAAGAACCTTCTCAAAGGTTCATGGCTGGCAGGTAATAGCTTTTGATTATCAAATCCTATGATTGATGGTTATGTTTCATATTTGACCTCTTTGCATTTGCTGTCCAGACCGATGACGTTGCGGAAATAGCCTTGAAGATTTCTCAGTGGCCAAAAGCATCTGGAACATTCAAGAGGATCACTGTTATTACTCAGGGTGCAGATCCAGTAATTGTCGCTGAGGATGGGAAAGTGAAGCAGTTCCCTGTAATACCGTTACCCAAGGAAAAGCTTGTTGATACAAATGGCGCAGGTATATGCATATATGGTCTGTCCCATCTATTTCCAAGACTGTAAAGGCTAAAAATGAACTGAGACACATGTAGTAATTACTTGTCATATGATTTAACATCGATCCAATTTGGCATATGGGGATTTTCTGACGCTATCAAAATAACGTAGTGGCTGCTAATAATTTTGTGCTTTTTTTCTGTAGGTGATGCATTTGTTGGAGGCTTTCTTTCACAATTGGTTCAAGGGAAGCCCATCGACGTTTGCGTAAAAGCTGGCTGCTATGCATCCAATGTTATCATCCAAAGGTCTGGCTGCACGTATCCAGAAAAGCCCGAGTTTAACTAAGCTATTTCCACCTCATTGGTGTCCTCTTCATTGTTGTTTTAAATTTTGATTGTTGAGAACAATCTTGCTAGTATTCAATCTTTGTATCTTGCTTTTCATTTTGCTGATCATTTCCATGGCTGCATCCAGAAATAGACTGAGATCAGTGTATGAGATGGTATTCTAGTCCTATGCATGAAATTAGCGGAAATGAAGAGGTTAAAGGGGAAATTCAACTATTTCATCTTATAATGTTGTCAACTGATTTAAGCTTATGGTTGAGAGCTGGAGTTTTGGTCAATGTTGTGTGCTTTTTCTACATTCTTGCATCTGAGAGCAGGGCAGTAAGTCTTGTTATTGCTTTAGTTGTTGTTCCTTGTGGTTGCCTCTGATGCTTAAAGCATCCATCAAGGCCTTCGTTAATGCATGGAGTAGAAAACCAAACCATAATATGCTATTGTACGATGACAAACGGTGCCGGCTGAAGATGCCTCGGCAACTTCAGTTGCCGAATGTTAGCGACAATCCCATGGGAGGTTAGCAATTGAGAAATAGAGCAGACATTGTATCATGACTAGCTTCTAAGACTTTTTTCTCACGTCACATTACATATGATTGTTATTCCCACGAATGTTTACATATCAACTGGTCTCGCAAAGCTTTGTTAACGAAGATATGCCTTTTTTGGTTAGTTTGTACTTGCATTTATGTCAGTACTCTCAGAGAGGTTTTTAGTTCACGGTGACGGAAGCACACCTAGGGATGATGAAGCATTGTGGGCCTATGAGTACCCAAAATGATAATACATTTAATATAAGTGTGGGTGGAATGACGATCAAAACTCTTAATTTATGATAAAGCAAGAGAGATATCTTAAAGCCCAGTATCATACTTGGACTAGAATTCTTTCCTTCAAACTAAAGAGCAGGATGCGGTGAGTAACACATCTGGAACCCACCAATTCTCTATCTCAATGCGTAAATAGAAATGGCCCAGTTAGGTCGTAGATCTAGGAAGTGTTCATCTCTTTGAATATTAGTGTCTAGTTAAAGCCCAAAAATCTTTTTGAAAAATTAAAAAAAAAAAAAGGAAAAACCAAATCACTTTTAACTTTAGCTATATTTCTTGACACTGAATGAGGCTCTTTCTGGAAGGGAATAAGGATCAAAACTTTAACTATTTTCTTTTGTTCCTTCCTAGAATTTTCCTACAATATAAAGCTGAAACTTTCTTTTGTTTGGTTAAAGAGAATCAGAATCATTCACTTTACTTGGAGAGAACCAAAGGTATACATTTTCAACATTCTTGGAATATTTTCTATTTGCAAATAAATGCAAAAGTAAATAAATACATCTTAGTAGAAATTTTTAAATTTCAATCGCAAAGTTAGAAGATTGCCATAAAATTTTTTTTTCAAAATCTGGTTAATTTGTGTTCATAAGCATTAAATAAAGAGCAAAATGGTTATCCGACCGTCCGTAACTCCTCGAAGGAATGACCGACAAATCTTGGCCATTAATTAAAAAGATTGATGCTGCTTGCAATCTATAAACCGGTTTCGATGCTTTTTTCATGCGACTGACACTAGTCCGTGATTTGTTTAAAGAATGACGGACGGTCAGCTAAGTAACAACCCTAATATAGTTAATGATATATAAAGTTAAAAAATCTCACCGACTCCGTATTAACTAATAATCTATTTTTTTTCCTTTATTTTATTTATATTTACTATCCTTGGATCCATCTGGCCCAAGAGTGGGCCCAAATGTTAAATATCGGCCCATTATAAGTTCATCGGCAAAAAACCATCGATATTCTTAAACCGAAAAAGGAAATCAGAAAACCAGAGAAACGGAAATCTGAACCCCCAAAGAGAAAGCCGCCATGACCGATCACCACCATCACCACCGGTTCGGCCAGCTACGTTCCACATCCCAGATCCTCAAGAAAACCGCTGTGCATTTCACTGCCCGCCCTTTCATGTTCCTTTTCCTTTCTTTCCTCCTCATCTCTTTCCGTTCATTGGTTGAATCCGGTTCCCTTCTCCTCAATTCATTCATTGACCGCGATCCTTCTTTCAAATCCCTCCTTTCCCGCCTTGACCTCCACTCTTCCCACCCGCACGCGCGTCTCCAACCAACTCGTCGCCACCACACACGCCGCCCTTTCCTCCACCTCACGCGCGTCGGCACTCTAGATGACGACTTCTTTTCTTCTGACGATGACCACCGCCACCGCTCCCTGTTCGGTTCTTTCCCTAACCGCCCCCTCAATGGCACGTCGGTGATTCTTTCGAACTTCGACACGAAATTAGGGTTTTCGCATTTCGTTGCGGATAACGGAATACTGCTACCGGAAATTGTTCGTTACGGAGTGAAATTCAAAACAACCTCGTTTGATTATGAAAACAGTGAAGGGGAACAACAAGAAGAAAGGATTGTGGATTTGCAGTTCGTTTATAGAGGATTGGAATTAGGCCACCGTGACGCAGCGGTGCTGTTCTTTATCGTCAGCTTCTTATCGGCAGCGTATGGATGGGTAATTCTAGGGTTTACAGCAATTTACTCTTTGGTTTTGGGTGTTCTTTTTGTTACAGTTGTTAATGACTTGATTGGAAAATCTGTTTCCTTTTTTGGGGCTTTTTGGGATGGGTCAAAAATGGGTTCGAAAAGACTCACTGGGTTCGTTTTAATGAAATGGGCGGTCAGAGACGCGGTGACTCAGCTTCTTGGATTATGGTATTTCGGAGAAATTGAGGATCACTACTCGTTTTTTAAGCTTTTTGTTAGGTTAAAGTTGATGCCTTTTTCGGTTTTGTCACCATGGATTAGGGGTTATGAGAAGGAGATTTCAGGGTTTTTGTTTACGTGGTTTTTGGTGGATACTTTAGTTTCATTTGCATTCTCATTAGCTGCTTGGATTGCCATCGTAGATTCAAGGAGAAACGGGAGAGAAATTATCAAAGAAGGTTGTTATTTGATGTCAACAATGTTGAACCAAGCGATACAGATCAAGTGTTATGAAGCTATCTTAGGTGGGTCGCTTGCAAGATTGGTTTTGACGAATATAGGTGGAGAATTTTTCGCCACCGTTTTTCAGGCAGCTTTGGAGGTGTATTTCATGGTGGCTTGGTTGATATTTTACTTTGTGGTGAGGTGTAGGGAAGCTAATGCTGAGGGTAGGAGGTATGGGAGGAGAGAATTGGAGGCTTTGATTGATGGACTTAGATGAAACCCTATTGGAAAAAATGGGTGAAAGTTACTTTTGCTGCTAGAAATTTCGATTGTGACACTGAAGATAGCTGAAGATAGCGGCAGCCTTTTCAAATGCTTTGAGTCTTCCTGTTTTTGCAGTGCCAGTGAGGCAATACTGCCATATTTTTGGTTTCAGAACCTGCCAATGCATTGCATGTACTTTTATCACGATGGGGCAATATATTACTTGTGTATATTTTCCACAACATTGCTTCTGTGTGTATATCCTGTTGCAATTAATTGTTTTTTACTGCCTTGCAGTACTTTTCCTTGCTGATATCAATGAGAATGGTAATGATTTCTCATGCTCCAAATACTGCTTATACGGTTATACCTGGACCGTAATATTTGTGTGGTGTGGCCTTTCTCCCTTTTCTCTTGGTGCTTATGATAACGTTCTGAATTTCTCTATCTGCACTGTAGGAGCCTTTTCTTGTTTTTACCCCACTTTTGATGGAGAAATTATCTTTGAGATGCCGATTGTCATATATTCTCTTGCAGTCTAATAAATTATTAAATGAGGAAAAAATAAAGGCTTTAAGTTTGGAATGCTGGATAATGTTACTAAGTTTGTACTGCTGTCTTGTACAGTTAACTTGATGAGCTTTAGGAACGAAACAATCATCAGACTGGCAAAGTTTATTAATGAGATATACGATGACTGTTAAGTTAGTTGGTGAAGAGAAGAAAATAAGAGTTTAGTCATGAAAGGCACATTTAAGGTCTTGCCGAAATATCCTGCACGCTTGCTTTGGCTGTGAATTTATTATTTGCCATTTTATTGGGGTGAGGAAAAGTTGTAGAAATTGAGTAGTACACATGTTGGTGCTTATGCGTTTTATGCTGTAATGGGCAGATTATTGGGACGTGCAATTTTAGCTGATATTTGAAAATTAGGCTATCAAAAGGAGAGAAAATTTGAGTTGGAAATGATGCGTTTTGATATGGGCTGAGCTGAGGAGTGAGATAAAAGCTCAGATGGGTAGCAGCAGGAATGAAGCTGCGGCTGTTTTGCCTATCCAGGTGGACTGGTTGAAGTTTTAAAAGAAGCTTTTGGGCTTTGGCCTTTGAAGTACATTTACTCCATGTTGGTAGAAATCAGATAGCTGTATCTTATTTTTCATATGGAGTAGGATCTTATAATAAGTAATATCTATATAAGCTCCGACTAAGTTTTCTGACAAAGTTGATCGATGGTATTATGAATTTCAGATTATTTGATAGTTTTTCAGATTTGATGCATTATAGTCGGTAGTATTTTGTCATTCTGATGACTCTAGTAACATGCTGTAATTTTCTCAGCAAGATTCCTTTGGTCTTTCTCGTGGAAAACACAATTTTGTTAATATTTGGACACTTGAGCAAGCGTGGATGGATAATGTGTAGATTTATCGTTATACGGAGAATGAGTTTCTGTACCTTTTCTCCTTGTTGTTGTAGGCAGTTTAGACATCCAAAGCTAATGTGTAAAGAATGTGATACAAGAACTAACTAAATGTCAATTGTTGTATGATTCATAGCCCAATATATGAGAGGTTCTATAATTTCACTCCTGTTGTATTTTAAGAAGTCAATTCTATCACTGCCCCTTGCAAAATTGTTGTTCACTAGTTGATTCCCTTCTCTGTTTCTCTATTATTTGTTTATTTTTGCTATACGAATGTCTGGTTGGATATTGAATTACTTAATGTTGGTTGAATGAAAAAGTTGGGAATCTGAGAATATGCAAGAGCTACTAGAGATTATGCCAGTGTGAATCATTAAGTGCAATCTATGAAAATGTGCACCGTGCAGTGGGTAGGTGCAAGTTGTTATGTTATGCCCACACTTGTTTATTGGCTCTTAGTTTTACCTATTTATAGCATCATTCTCCTTGAAGTGATTGCTTGAATCATCTCATTCACTTTTTTGTGGTATTTCTTGTTAAGAGAATTTTTCAAGCTCAAAAAAAGGGAAATAAATTGTTAAACCTTGCTTTCCCGTTTCAATCTACTTTTGAGGTCCCAAGCTAAAGAAATTTTTTGGCATTGATCTGCATACGATGTTTCCCAGATCTGATGAGCCTTAATTTTCTCATCTTTTGACTTGTAACCTGTCTATTATCATGCATATGAGCACATCCTATGCTAACGTTTTGTAACTGGCTGGGATTCAATTCTTTTCCGAGTTTCAAGCTTTCTCCTCACCAATCTAATCATAATTTGATTTCAAACATTTGACCTTTGAAGTTCTGTTCATTCTTCTTGCAGCATTAGTTCCTGAATTTGGAAACCTAAACAAACCTCAAAGAACCCAGCTGATAATCTTCACAAAACCTTGACTCTTCTTGATTAAGTACCTGCTTTTTACTTGCATCTGCTAGTTGGAACATGCTTTACTGCTCCAGGTAATTAATTATCAGGGTCACTGCCCTTGAGATGAGCTTGAGGAGATTAAGGAGATTAAGGAACTTGCATCTTCGTTCCTCTTTGATGGCAGTTTTCTTTGATAGTAATATAAACCTATAGTTCTATACGTCAATTAGCTGTTTTTATTTGATAAGGTAGAGGCCAGAGCTAATGAACTGCCAGTTTTGGTCCAATTGGAAACTGTCAGATGCTGTCAGCGGGTATGGTCTGGTCTAGCTTCTTGTTCAGAGTTGATCTGGCATCGTACTGTGTGTTTAACTGGGCTTTATTTGGTGCCCAAGAGCTTTCAAATGCCTTGAGCAGTTGAGGCGCTTAGAAACAGAACCCACAATAGGGAAAACAGAAAGTTAATATTTTTCAATGATTACATTTATAGCCTACAGAATTTATGTTGCAAAAATCTACTCATTGTACTCCATATTAGCATTCTCATTAGACCCAAGTCTCTTGAATGAATCAAAGTTCTAGCATGAATTCCTAAAGACACTGAGAGAGTATTCAATCTTGGGGAGAGCTAGCACAACGAATGACATCGAGGAAGAGGCTTTCATCACAAGGAATGCAGAGTTTGGAATCAGAGGTGAAATCATATTCATCCCGAGCTTGATCTAGCAATGCCTCGAACAGTGGGTGCTTCAGCAAGGTGAGTTTAATTACAAACCTCTTATAGTTTTCCCCAACATATACTACTAAGTGACCCTTTGGCACATCTGTTGGGATTGAGCTCTCTTCGTGGATGGAATTAGGCCACTTTGCCCACTGATAACAGTGTTCGCAACTCCCACAAGGTATGACTCTACTCCCCATCTTCCTCCATTTGGTAATGCATGCCTTTAGAAATCTTCTTTTCATTGTCTTTCAAAGAAATTAAAAGTAATATGCCAATATCGACAGACCGTAGGGAACCGGGGGAGGGGGGGAAGAAGTTGCTTATAATCTGAAAATGGGATCAAGTATGGTCTGGATGGTGAAATAGATGGAACTGAAAGAAAGGGTTATATAACAGTGAAGGGGGGGCATTAAATGGTTGAAATGATGGGTAGCTAAGAGATAGTGAGCTTGCCTTGGTCGAGGTCTTGGTAAATTTATGTTCTAGTAGTTTTTAGTAAAGATATTTCTTAAGCTCAAATGTACGAGTATTGAGATAGTACCCTTATTTTATAGCAGTTGCGTCTTGATACGAAAGTGTACGAACATGCATCTCATGAAATAAAAAGCTATGCAAAATTATTTAAAAACTAGGGTCAGACAAGATCTCAACAGAGAAAGAGAGAGAGAGAGAGATGGAGAATGGTGCTTGATCGTGATCTTTCGAAGTACTCGAAGTTAAGACCCCACAAGTTGAGAGTGGAAAAGATAAGATATGAAAGAGGGACGGGATAAGCTTCTTGGGCAAAGTGCTTTCCCACTTTAATTCTGTTGATATATATATATATATATGTTAGTAGTAGTTTTAATGGATATTGTAAAGTATGCACCAGCTTGCCCAGACTGAAACAGAGTGACAAAAAAAAAAGAATTCTTTTTGTTAAAATCCTTCCCGTTTCAGTCATTTCAGTCATTTTCATATAAAATGATATGAATTAATTAATTTATATAATTATTCTTAAAAAGTTTAAATTATAATATTTATAAATCATTGTTTCTATTGTATCAAAGGAAATATATATACACAAACTATTATACTTCCTTTTCGACTGCATAAATATTGGTTGTGTCAGTGAGTTGAGCTTGGCTGGAAATCACATTTGATAAAAATGATGTAAGATGAGCTAAGCCCCTTAACTAACACCACTAATCTATCCAGATTTTCTCTAGATGGAAGCATCAATTCCTAGCTTTTGGTTGTTTGGTCCTTTTATTTACGCTGTAAGTTTAATGTTTAGATCTTGGATTGGAGGGTTTGGAAGGCATGCTCGCCGGCTGCCTGCCTGGCGGCTATTTCCTGCAGCTGGATTCGATATAAGCTTTTGTGTACATCTCTGCACCGTCGGTCTGTGCATGCATGTAATTGGCTATTTATTGCAAAACAAATATGGAGAGAAACAAACTTGGATTTCAGAGTCTTTGCCAGAAAATAATAATAATAATAATAAGAAAAGCAAAGAAAATGGAATCTTACAATGATCCTTCTCAGCGATTGAAAGTTGGAAACATTCCATATCTTACCGACCAAATCACGTAGTTTATAGACTCTTTTAGCATGAAGGTATCCCTCTCTACATTAATATATTCAACATTTTATTTTATTTTTTTAGTGCATTTGATGATTTCTCTGAACTTCAAAAGTTAATGAATTCCAAACTTTTGCAAGAACAATAATAATAAATAAAAAATAAGAAGAAAGAAAAATATGATAAAGACAAGAGAAGATAACTGTGTTTTTTCTTTTTCCTAAGGTTTTCTCAGAGATGATTGAAAAGCCAGCGCAGGGTTCATCTCCTGAAGACAATATGTGCTGTACTCAGTTGTCTCAAGGAAAGTTTAAAAATAAAAAATAAAAAACAACTCCCTCAATTGTACACATCTGTCGAGTAGAGCTACCAACAGTTTCGCAGACATGGTGAGAGAAACTGAGAACGTGAATGTAATATAATATATTAAATTATATGCCAAGTAACTAAGCCTAACAGTTCTTTTAAGTGTTAATTTAACAAGGGATGCAAAGCAATTGGGATTGACTCTCACTCTGATTTATCATCTCAATGAACGTTATGATGATCTTCACAAGCTAAACCTTCGTAAAAATGAACAACTTTTTTTTTTTTTTAATCTTACAAGCAAATCAATTTTTCTTCTTGAGGATTCTTTTTTTCATCGTGGTTTACATAGGTTTAATCTGTTTTTAAACCCTTAATTGCATAAAGAGCTGCACTATATATATATATGTATATATTATTGCTCAATCTGACCAGCTCAAAGTATAGGTTATCTGATATCAAGTAATGTCTCAATCTTCTCGATTATTGATTCCTTACATACCCATACCATGAAACTAAATTATATTTGTTTAGTTATACTTTTCTACCTCCAAACAAGGAAGTTCTATTTCTATATCTAACATGTTTTTCAAGCAAGCAACCTAAAATCTAACAAAAATGTAAAAGTGTAAGAAAATCGAATCTAAAAAACACTCAACATTTGGGGTATCAGTAGAAGAATAACCTACTTTAGAACATAGCTGGAGAAGAGGAAGAGGAGAGAGAGGGTTTGAGAAAAAAAAACATTGTCTGAAACTGAAATTGTAGAGGAGGATTGTAGTAGTTGGTTACAAAGGAGTCCCGATAGGGTGGGGGCCGAGAAGGGGACATTGGGGTGCACATAAAGCTCGGGCCACTACAGCCAATCCAAGTCAAACCAAAGTCTTTAAAAAGGGCACAACGGACATCCTTGGCTCACACCCTCTCACCAGAGTTATTTGAAGACACCAAAGCAATCAAGCAACCAAACAGCTTAAAAGGAGAGAGTTGGTGCTGTGACACATCATATTATGTCTCAGGCTGGCTTTGTGTAGGGGGGGTTCCCAAAGGCTAACCACGTGTCCCCAAACTCGCAATGATTTTGATTGGACTTCTCTTTCCCTTGATCTACACTGTTTCTTTTTTTTTTTAGGCCCCCCCTGCTCGTGCATGCTTCTGTATCTCCAAGCTGACTGTCACCCCTTGCCTTCTTTTTCAATCTATTATTACTTATACTATAAACCATTTTTTTTTTAATTCCTTCAACTACCTTCCCATGTCTCCTCCCGTGCTTCCCATTGTTTCCTTCCCATGCTTCCCATTGGGAAGCCAGAAGTTTAAAGATTTTTTCCGCCCTTTCCTATATTTTTTTCCGGATTCTTCACTTTCTTTAATAATTTTTATTTACTCCTTTTGTAATCAATGATAAGATGGGGCTTTGGGCTCGACCAGGTCTTCTGCTTCCAATAGTAGCTCAAGCAGTTTAGCTTTAATTAATTTGACTAACCCATTTTCTTCTTTTTTTTCCTTGCATTATATTAAGATTTTTTTAATTATTTTTAATATATTTTATAAAATTATGTCTTACCTGATTAGTCCTACTAAAAATTCACAAGCAGTTAGCTTTGTCAAAAGTTACTTGAGGTTTTCATGAACATTGTCCGAAGTGTATCAAGGTACAAATATAAAAATATAATTGTTTAATGCATGAAATATAATTTTAAAAAAAATTTATAAATTTATGTCCAGCATTTGCATATTAATCTGAACTTAGTTTAAACTGCCTAATCAGCTATATGTCCTACCGCCTTATGAACAGAAGCAGGCATTCAAGTGGATCTTCTTGGTGGCAACCTTAGTCTCGTAGCCAAGTAAATACATTTTTAGATTTCTCCAACATCGTCACTGTCACTTGCCATAGAAATCTTAATCATCAGAGTTAGGATGGGATAGGATTTTTCTTTTTTCTGTTTTTAAATATTCCTACAAACAGATTGGTCAGGAAGATTTTTATTTACAGAGCTGTTGTAAAACTTTTGAAACTGTGAGAGTGACACGGGATGTTTTAGTGGGAGAAACACTTGTTAAAAAGAAGGGTTTGGCTCCAAACCCTTGGTTATCCTACTTGCTTTCCATAGAAAGCTTCTGCCAATTGAAATGCTAAATATTGCAACCATTTTTTTTTTTTCAAAAGTTAGCCCATAAAAGCTCTGTAAGGCTAGGAATTGGTAGTTAAGATTGTTCTCTCAGTTATGCCCGATTACGTTTAATTTGATTTGAGATTCTGGTAGGTGGAAGCCTAAAGTTTTGACAATTATAATTATGTATTATGATAAGGAGTGAGGACAACAATGCCTTTCAGAATATCTGTTTATATATATATATATATGTTATCCGTATTTTTTATTTTTTTTATTTTTTAGTTTGAATACGAGTATAAAAAAAATTGAGAATACTTATATCCAACACTCACCCTGAATTTAATTGATATTGCTGTTTACCAGCATCAGCATGGAGTTTATGTTTGACATTATTTTGGTTTGAACTTAGCTGCAGAAAACTCTTTACAAACTCTCCTTAAATTTAACGGAACAATAGATTAATTGTTTTAGTTTTTAAGTATCCAACGATGAAAGCAATTAACATTATAAACTTGATCTTCGTCATTAGACAGATATATGATACTTACAAATCTCAAATCTCCCTTTTTACGTTTTTTATTTTTATTTTTTATTTATGTAAAAAAGACTGTAATATGAAAATACAAAAAAAAAATCTTTGTGATTAATAGATATTAATTTTTAATAATGATTACGTAAATGGACAGAATTAAATCTGATTTTGTTGGCATGTTTGATATTGTGTCTCATAAGATGTGCCAAAACACTAGCTAAAGAAAAAACA
>JAQSVH010000009.1:8676491-8686884 GCA_029448705.1 Adansonia digitata
ATAACCATTTAACCTTATAATACAATAAGTTCATAATTCCTTCTACCTCTTAATGCTAAACGAAATGATACTGACATAAGCTACGAAGCAACAGACAATGGTACTTTAAGACACCAAAAAACAAACCCCATTTTAGATTTTGAGAAAAATTTGCTCAGAGGTTTAAGCAAGCATCCATTTTCAACGAAAAATACAAGAGAGGAATATAAAGGACTTTCATTTTAATGCAAAATGATAAAAAGGATAAAAATCAAATCCACAGAATTTCAGCTAGCATTTAACATTAAAAGAAAAAAATAATTTTTTTTTCTAATGAACTGCTAGTAAAATTAAAAAAAAAAAAAGAAATAATTTGCAATTCTGTACTTATAGTTCTTAAAGAAGTAGAAAATCTGTATTTATAGTGAAGTGGGCCTACTCTAGTTGTTTATTTCAAGCTAAATTTCTCTTTTTCTAATCTCAGCAAGAACAAGAGAAAAAGAAAATAGGGAGAAGTTTTATCCACTTTGATAAACATGAAAAAACAAAGATTTTTCTTTTTCATTTTCCTTTTTCCCGATGTTTTCTCAGTAACCAAACAGAAACTAAAAACAACCCTTCAACTAAAGAAACAAAGCAAAAAACCAAACGTAACTCATTCAGCCGTAAACCAGACGCCAACAGCTTATCACTCTCCGATCTACTAAATTTCAAGCTCAAAAGAAAAACCTTAAAAAATAAAAAAAAAAATTCTAGATGTAGGAAAATAAATACACAATCTAATTACAAAGAAAAAGATCTGACCTTGGAACAAGAGAGAGAAAGAGTGAGTGAGTGAGTATGTTCAGTAAAAACGAAAATTAAGCCAATGTTCGAAAGAGAAAGAGAAAAAGGGTGAAAACCGCCAAAAAGCAACAGGTAATGGAAAAAGGAACAGAAGCCTTTTTTATCGGACGGAATGGAAACGGATTTTATATTACTACAAAATTTTATTTTAATGTCCTCTCAGGTTCTTCTTTTTCGTTAACCCGTTCGTCACGTCCGAATATATATTATTTATAATTATTATAATATAATTAATTAATAATTATTATAAATTGTATAAAATTTATAATTTTAAATAATAAATTTTATATAATTTTATATAATTATTAAATAATTATAAATTATAAAATTATAAAAATTATAAATAAAATGCTCCTACAGTATCCGGCTACTGTATGATTTTTTTTGGGGCAACATTTAATATATGGTAAAACTTTAAAAAGGCTCAGAATTTACGTTAATCATTAAGCTAAATGACAAGGAAAAATAATAATAGTAATTCCAAAAAAAAAAAAAATTCTATTTGCGTTTTTTTTTTTTTTTGAGAATGTCCACGTGGGAACCCCTGTCGGTGATGTATGGGCACTAGATGCAACGGGGTGTTTGGAAGCGAGTAAATGCCGCAGATGGGTGCGGGTTTGGATTGGGTTGGATCGGGCCCATGGCGTTGTCCACTTCAGGTATTCAAAGGTTGTGGGCCTAACTCGAGGGAACGTAGGTTCCTTATCTTGCACATCTATTTATTGTCATAAATTAAGTGCAAAAGCATTAATGAGACATATGACCATTTTTTGATTTGAAAAATTTCCCTGTTAATATATCAAAATCGAATTTTAAGAAATTAAATCTTAATTAACTGAAACCGACATTTTCATGCGTGTGTGTACGTATATTAAAAGCTTTAATCAAGGTAAAAAAAATAGTCATTATCAAGAAATCATGTAACTGGGGTAGAAATACTATACGCAGAAATAAAACCATGCAGAAGTTAATACCAAGCTTAACCATGAAAGGCAGAGGCATCAAAAATTCCGTCAACTTGGTCACATTTGCAAAGGGAAGCCACAAAGAGTAACCCACCCAACCCACCCAACCCCCCCTTCCCCCCCCCCCCCCCAAAAAAGAAGTTGTAAACTTGTAATGGCCGAAGCAACAATTTTGATAAAATAGCAGAAGAAAACTAACTTAAGCGAAAGATAGAATAGACAAAAAGAAAAGCCTAGGATCGTCAAAGTATGCTTTCATTACAACTAGTAAACCCTCTTTCCCTTGTTTATGTAACAAAATTCGGCTTTAAACCATGCAGTAATTCAATTGCAGTCTGCAAAGAAGGCCAAAGGTAACTGACTTCCAAGCAGTCAAGAAGGTGAAAGAGTTGATAGTTGCTTATACCACTTTTGCAACCTATAATATCTTTTGGGTTCCTTGATCTCCTACAGAATCTGCAGTGGTTGCTAAGCCTCGAATCTTAACATCATAATAGACTTCTTCAACTCTTCTTAGGTCATACTTCATACCTACAATAATTAGAAAGCATTTCAAGAAATCAATCTATGATAAGAATTTGCTTAAAACACCAATAAGCACAGGATAAGAATATTAGGATTACTATCAAACTTCTTGCGCAGGAAATCATTTCGGAGATTAAGCATCCGGAAGGCTGCATGAAGATCTGTCAAGAACTTCAACACCTTTCTTGGGCAATCATAGTCACCAGCTGTCACTTGGTTCACCACATATCTTGGCTGTTAAAATGAAAAAAACATTGCATGTTTAAGCGTTTTTGCCACATTTTCTCAATTACTTTAATGGTAGGTAGGTAACCAACGCGTATCATCCAGAACATCATAAGAGGGCTGCATTCCACTAGTTATTCAATTTCCATAATGTTTCATTTGGAACGATAGCATTCTAACAAGTTTTCTGTAATTTTTAGTTTCACGTGACTAAAAATCCATAAGAATAGAATAGGAAGAGTACATTTGCCAATTCGAAAAGCAAGAGACAATGTCTCTGACATAGTTCTTACCATTTCATTTGACATGAAACAAATACCTGCATGATGGGAAAAGGTTCCCAGATCAGTATATCTCAATTGGCAGAAAATAAATAATCCCCAAATTCATATACTAATTAATAGTCATGTCATGTTTCTTGCACGAAAATAACCCACAAACACTGAAGAGTAACAATAAACGGAAAAGATGAAAAATCAACAATTCTTCATTTAATTCATAAATAAATGTAACCAGCGTACGTGACATCTGAGTGCCTTTAAAATATTTTAATACAAGTATCAATCTGTATGAGGAGAAGGTCCCCATTTCAATAAGAAATCAACCAAAGAATGGAAAACTGATGTTACCCTGGCCTTTTAAACAAAGAAGAAAATAACAGAAGCCATTACAATGTAAAAGGAATTTCATCCATCCTATGTATGAGCTCAACCACATTTTACTTTCTATTCAATAACTAGAAATACTTCAGGCTAGTTAAAGAAAACTGAAGCTTTGTAGGATTAAAGAAGAAAGTACAGACCAAACACTAAAATCCATTAGATAATAAAACTTAGCAGCGTCTTCTTCAAAGAGAGAAGCTTGCAACACTTACCAACAAGATAATCCTCCACATCTAAACCAAAATCCGAATCATTCACTGCCAAAACAACCAATTTGCTCAATTGATTTCATTACAAAGACAAAAATTACTAGCAAAAACTGGAGAAATGTTCGTTATTGAAACATACATCCAAGTTTTTCCTCAGCTTCAGTATGCAGAAGCAGATTTCCTGTTTCCAACCAATGCATAAAAGCAAGCAAAGAAATTACCATTTGAGTTTCACTCCTCCAATCCCCATGATATCTAAACACACCCAAACACCATACAAATAAAAAAAAAATTATATATAAAATAAAAATTGGAAATAATCAAAATAAAAAAAATTATATATAAAATAAAAATTGGAAATAATCAAAATCTTAAATCAATCTCACCTGTAATATTGTCCAGGGCTTTCCCTAACAACTTCAGCAAGTTTGTTGTAAAGATCCTTTAGCCCATTAATCTGAGCATTTGCCTTCTCTAAAACCTCTATTTATATAAATAGATGTAAATATAAAAAAATAAATTACGTAATATTTGAAAAATCAAATAAGTTAGAGAAAAATGAAAAGAAGAAAGTTTACCGGAAATTGGTTTAGATTGGTGAACGAGGAGGAGACTAGCTTGCATGAGTCGAGTCGCCGACTCGATTTCCAAAACAACAGCGCGTATGCGTTCCCGTAAGCTTCCAGAGTCTTCTAGCTGGGCTCTGAACGTCTCGAACTGCCTCTCCATGGAAGGAGATGTTTTCGGCGCATCGGAACCACCGCCGGCCATGGAAGAGGAACAGAGAGTAGCGGCGAGAAGGGAACGACAGTGAAGGTTTTTGGAAACGCCCGAGGGAAGCGAAGGAAAAGTGAAAATGGAGGAAGCGAAGTGAAGAATTGAGGGGTTAGGGTTTAAGAGGTAGCGAGAGAGCGTCAAGTGGTAAGCATTTCGAAACGCTGATTTCATAATTTGAAATGGCCCTTTTTCTTAAGTTTACTGACCTCGAACCTTATTGTAGTTAAAGTGATTAAGCACGTAACCATCAAGGTCGGGGGCATGTACGTGGCATGCATACATATATATATATATATATGTAGTACTAACAATATCCATTCAACCCAAATATTTAATATAATACAATATAAAAAATTAATTATAATATAATATAAATATATAATTATTTTAAATGTATATAGTATAAATTAATTAATATATTAAAATTATATAAATATAAAAATTTTTAAATATGAGCATAGATAAATATATACTGTGTTGAACACCTATAATTTATGTAGTTTTTTTTTCTTTACAATTTAGTATTTCATTTTTTTATTACTTTTTTTAATTTTTTTTGGGAATAATTTCATTTTAATTCATATTTGTAGACATTTTTTAAATGAATTAGGCTTAGTTAAGGTGACGTGATGTGTTATTACCAAAAAAGCTTATATCCTATCCTATCATTGTCCACGATTAATATATTATATTTTTATTTAAATTTTAATATTTTTAATGATTTATATAATATACTTTATGGCTCCTGCTTAGAGAAAGGAAAAAAGGATCACTACTTAAGTTCCCAAAATATTTCACGGTTTCACTTATCTTTATCCAGCTTTGCAATTAGAGTCAAAACAACAGGAAGAAGCAATCCCGCCGCTGGAGAAGAACCTACGAATGCTCATTTTAGCTAAATAAAATTCAGGAAAAAAAGAAGTTAAATTTAATAAGTTTTATTATTTAAAAATAACGATTTTATCGTCATGCGGATGCAATCAAGTACCTGTTGTTACGGAGGCTTCAAATGATGTAATGGTAACATAGTTGATGGACTCTAAAAATTCGTATTTTCATATTTACCTTGACTTGAGTGGAAGACTTCGTCGACCGTAAGCATCACGGAACAAAGACTTTTTCTTTTCCTGCTGTTCTTCCCTTACTAAACGTTCAAACAACTCCCTTCTTTTCTTGTTCCTCATTTTCAAAGTAACCCATTCACACTTGAGTAGCTTTTTTCTTTTAAATAATTCAATTTTGAATAAATTTGGTGGTTTTATTCATTTTTATACAAATTTTTCATTTTTTTCTTCTTCTTTTTTTTTTCCTTCTTTTAATTTTGGTTGGTCTGATGACTTGTTCCCCCCTGCTGCTGAGCTGCCGTGTACAGACTTCTTCTATAGAATTGAACACTGTTCTTCCGAAAATTCCAAGCATTTTGAGGTCTTTTGGGGGGGCAATGGACTAATTTGGTTTCTCTTAAAATTCTTAAATTTGGGGGCTGTTTTCAAGTTTAGTAGCCAAATTCTGGCCTTTCCAACCAAGAAAATTGAAGGTGAGCTCAAGGAAATTTTCTTCATTTTTGCCTTATACTCAGGTTTTTTTTTTTTTTTTTTAATTTCTGTTTCAAAAAATAATAAACAAAATTCTTTTTTTTTTTTGGTTGCTTTTGTTTTCTGGACTTGTGGAATTATGATCCAAAAAGCTACTGTTTGGAAATTGAAAATTGATGATATCTCTGAGGCCAAAACTGAAGATGTAGGATTCCCTGGAATTATTAGAATTTAGAAACCTCGTTGGCTTTTGCTTTCTTTTGCCTTTTTCATTATGTAGGATACAGTTTTGGAAAGTAATTGTTTAATCCAGTTGGCTATAGACTCGTGCATTTTTTTCAAATCTCCATCATGATTAAAAATGTGAATTTAAGCTAATCCCAAAAATTTATTGTTGATAGTACTTTTTTTCTCTTATTGGCATGTAAGAAATCAACTTTGGTTCCCTGGTCTTTTAACTTATAGTATCATAGTTATTCTTCTGCCAAAAAAAATGATTTCCGCTTATATTTAGCTTCTTGACTTTGCAGATTTTGTAGGTAGTCTTTGTTTTGCTTTTCTTCATATCTTTGGATCTTTTTCTGGCATCTGGATCTGCACTGTGGAATTTATTGTGTTTTGATTCCTTGAGGGCTATGAAGTGTTTTATATTCCCCAGTTGGGTAAAAAAACATAACCCAGTTTCAACTCGGTCTATGAATTCTACATTCACTGATCGTGAAATAGGGCGGTCTGGGTCTGAATTAAACTCCCAGAATGTCTCTGGCATCGGCACTGAGTCCATTGGGAGGTCCCCTTTGCCTAGCATGTCTCAAAGACCTAGCAATTTAAGAGTGTTCACAGTTGCTGAGCTTAAATCTGCCACCAAGAATTTTAGCCGCTCTGTCATGCTCGGAGAGGGTGGATTTGGTTATGTTTACAAGGGACTTATCAAGAGTCCTGATGATTCATCTCAAAAGATTGAAGTAGCAGTGAAACAGCTTGGTAAACGGGGGTTGCAGGCAAGTCTCCTTGATTGTGACAACAGATTGAAAGTTTCTTTTCTGAATTAACTTGCCTTCTATTTATTACCTTTTGAAATGCCAGAGGTAGTGATCATCGATATTGTGAGTTGTTATAGTGTAGAACTTCTGATATCGTATGCATATTCATGTGTTTGGATCCTATACAAAGTCAGTTTCCATCCAAGTTTTTATACTCAAGTGATCTTGCATATTGACAAACAATCTGCGTAGTTTATGAAAATCCATGTGTCAATTTGCTAGCCTGGAATATTATTCTGTGTCTGATAATAAAGAACGGGTAGAGCTGGAGGTTTGAATCTCTCAATGAATTTGACCAATGTTTCAGTGCAGTGTCTCAGTAATGGTATTATGCGGAGATCTGGAAAAGTTTATATTTCTCTGAAAAATCCTGATTGCATTTGCTCTGCTGTTGTTAGTGCTGCATATGGATTTTTCCCTTCTATAAACTCAATTTTATGCTTTGTGATTTCGCATGCAAAATAATGTGAAACAGAATGAACTCAAGGCTTAGTCCAGTTTTTTCATGTAACCCCTTTAAGATGTGGCGTCTAGTGGGTTTGGGGTTCAAATCCCAGCATCTGCAACCTTTTCTTTAATCCCCAAATGGCCGCCTTTGTACCAAAAAGAAAATGTGAAATAAAATGACTACTGTGACCTTGAGCATAGTTTATAAACTTAGCATCCCACCAATTAATTGGCAGGGGCACAAGGAATGGGTGACAGAAGTAAATGTTCTTGGTGTGGTTGAGCATCCAAATCTGGTAAAGCTAGTTGGCTACTGTGCTGAAGATGATGAAAGAGGAATCCAAAGGCTTCTGATATATGAGTATATGCCAAATGGAAGTGTTGAATACCTTTTATCTGACCGGTCAGAGACAACTCTTTCCTGGGAGATGAGATTGAAAATAGCCCAAGATGCTGCTCGTGGTTTAGCATATCTACACGAAGGAATGGATTTTCAGGTATAATGCTATCAAGTGTTTATTTCAATATTAGTGATTTTCTGACATTCCTTTCCAGTGCACTCCGGATGTGCATGGTGTTGTGCTGTGCTTTTAACATTTTTTTTTTCCTGAAATCCTTTTCTTGGGAGAAGCTTACTGCCTCACTGTTGTCTCCACCTGTAATTATTACAGAAAAATTTTCCAGACTAATTTTATGGTACTAATATAGGTTTTCTTTATCATATATTTGACTACAGATCATCTTCAGGGATTTTAAATCTTCTAATATCCTTCTGGATGACCAATGGAGGGCAAAGCTATCGGATTTTGGATTAGCCAGGTTGGGCCCTACGGAAGGATTAACCCATGTCTCAACAAAGGTATGTTCAGACAAAATAATAAATCTATTATTACTTGAAGTCTACCCTTTCAGTCAATGTTCGTTTTTGGTACTCTAATAAACTGAACCAAGGTTCACATAATAGTGGAGTTTTCTTATGGTCTCTAGTAGGTGTCTTACCAGTGAAAACCTCCAAAAGTTTCTAATTCTCCTGAGCCTAAGTGATCAGTTGTACATTTAATTACTATTCGTGTTGTTGGATTTGCCTACACTTGGAATATTTGAAACAAATGGATGGCTTCAACCCTAAAAGATGTGGAACATGCCTTTAGTTGCTCAATTAAAACACTAGGTTCGTTTCAAAGTACATTAGAAAGAGATGGTTTTTATTTTTGGTTAGGTGCTTAATATTCGGTTTATGCAGTCAAAATCGCTTGTTAGAGTCATGGTGATATTTCTATATCTATATGTTCATCGATCAATTTACGAGCTCCAAACTGGTGGTCTTCAACAGGTTGTTGGAACAATGGGATATGCGGCTCCTGAATACGTCCAGACAGGACGCCTCACATGCAAGAATGATGTTTGGAGCTACGGGGTCTTCCTCTATGAACTCATTACCAGCAAGCGCCCTTTAGACAAAAACCGTCCCAAGAGTGAGCAAAAGCTCTTGGAATGGGTGAAGCCATACCTATCTAGTGCAAAGAAATTTCAACTGATATTGGACCCTAGATTGAATGGAAAATACCAACTCAAGTCTGCCCAAAAGCTTGCGACTGTGGCCAACCGATGCGTAGTCAGAAATCCAAAGTCGCGCCCTAATATGAGCGAAGTGTTGGAAATGATGAACCAGATCGTGGAGGCATCAGCAGGAGCCGGAAGTCCTGAACCACCATTGAAGACTTCCCGATTTGTTGATGCCTCTAGGCAAACCGAAGCAAAATATAAAAGAAAGATTAGAGATTCCAGAAGTGGTGAAAAGTTTGTTCGGCATGTTAACCGCAGGTAACTTCCAAGATTTAAGCGAACCACACCCCGCAACCATTTCAGTTGGGGTTTGGTATAACTTGGAACAAACCTGGATAGTGTTTGAAAAGGTTTTAGCTTGAAGTTAATCGAGCAACGCAACCAGATATATGATATGTAAGAAGCTGCTTTCTAAACATGAATGTGAAAAACCTTTAAAATATTGCAATCTTCTTATGGGAAACCGTTGAACATTAATCTCATTTTTGCTATAGGAGGCTAGCAATGCAAAGAAGTTGCATTTGAACCGTGGAGCCTGAAATGTGGTTCTTCTTCTTCTTCTTCTTCCTTTTTTCCTTTTTTTTTTTTCTTTCTTTTTATTGTTTGGTACTTGGAGAGGCTCTTATTTTTGTCTTCATGTATGCATATTGTATTTCGTATTCTTTTTCATGCCTATTGTATAAATAAAAACATAATAAAATTATTGTGTCAAAATCTTAAATATGAATGTTAAATAGTTAATTTTATTGTGTTTATATTTATTATATTATTTTTATATTTGTTAAAGATATGAGTCATATTTTTATATCATATTTAAAATTACTGAATCTAATATTATGTGAACAAGAACATGTACTTTTTTCCCAGAAATTTTTGTTTCATGATATATATCTCTTTGTATAGCAAATAAAGACACACACACATTTGGGATTGTATTATGTTATATGGTCCAATTAGGATCACCATCCAATGCAAAAAGCTTACTAAAAGATCATATAATATAAATAAATATAAATACTTCATATTTGGATTTTGGTTTTCCTCTAGTTGTTGACGCTTGACATAAATTCAATGATGCTTTTTTCTTAACATGTTCAAGGCTTTCATATTATCTGTTGTACAATTAGATTAATCCTTATGTCTCATTTGAAGTAACCTTTGTTAATTTCATATTAAAAATCAGAATGAAACTGACATCATCATCGTAATAATGAAAATGTTAACAAATTCTTAATAATAATGATTAAGATGATATTTAAAGAAGTATATAATTTAAATTATTTTTTAATTTAATAAAAATAATACATTAAACAAAAAAACTTTTAAAATAATAATTAAAATCAATACCTATAAACACCGAGTAATTGATACTGATAATAATGAGAATCATGAAAACAAAAACTTGTTCTCACCCACCTATGTTCCTTCCGTAGTAATAACCAAAATGCCAATTCTCACTAAATTTCTAACAATTAAAAAGGAGTAGATATGTTAATTTACATATTTTTATTATTTTTATATTTTTTTACATATTATAATCATATATAAATATTATAAAATTATATAAATTTTAATATATTAATATATTATATTATTTTTATAATATTATATTTA